>VSMD01089678.1:0-63654 GCA_008750895.1 Mirza zaza
ATAAAAATAGAAAGAAATTAATTGGCCAACTAAAATATATATAGAAAAAATTAGCCGGGCATGGTGGCACATGCCTGTAGTCCCAGCTACTTGGGAGGCTGAGGCAGCAGGATTGCTTGAGCCCAGGAGTTTGAGGTTGCTGTGAGCTAGGCTGACGCCACGGCACTCACTCTAGCCTGGGCAACAAAGTGAGACTCTGTCTCAAAAAAAAAAAAAAAAAAAGAATATAATCAACAGTATGAAAAGGTAATCTATGGGATGTGAGAAAATATTTGCAAATCATGTATCTGAAATACAGAATAAATAAAGAATTCCTGCAATTCAACAACAAAACATCTAACAACCTAATTAAAAATGGACAAAGGACCTGAATAGACATTTCTTCAATAAATATAAATGATATACAAATGGCCAACAAGGGTATGAAAAGATGCTCAATGTAACTAATCATTAGGGAAACACAAATCAAAACCATAATGCTATATCACCTCACATCCACTAGGATGGCTACTATCAAAAAAACATGAAATAAAAAGTATTAGCAAGGATGTGGAGACATTGGAATGCTTGGACACCGCTGATGGGATTGGAAAATGGTGCATCCACTATGGAAAACAGTATGGCAAAAAAATTAAAAATATAATTACCATATGATCCAACATTTTCACTTATGGGTATCTATCTATCTATCTATCTATGAGAATTGAAAGCAGGATCTAGAAGAGATGTTTATATATCCATGTTCATAGCAGCACTATTCACAATAGCCAAGTGGCAGAAGCAACCCAAGTATTCACAGATGGATGAATGGATAAACAAAATGTGATATATGCATATAATGAAAAATTATTTAGTCTTAAAAAGGAAGAAGACTCTGACACCTGCTAAAATGTGGGTGAATCTTCAGGACATTGTGCTAAGTGAAATAAACCAGTGACAAGAGGACAAATACCACACAATTCCACTTATATGAGGTATCTAGAGTAGTCAAATTCATAGAAACATTGATGGTTGCCAGGGCCTGGGAGAAGAGGGAAATGGGTTTCAATTTTGTAAGATGAAAACTTTCTGGAGGTTGGTTGCAAAACAATGTGACACTACTGAACTGTACACTTAGAAATGGTGAAGCTGGCAAAATTTATGTTATGCATTTTTTTCCAATAAAATTTTTAAAAAATAAACTGTAAGAATTTGCCGAATGCCCTAAGAGAGTGCCTTTCTTTTAAAATAAAAAAATTAATAAATAAATAAACTGCAAGACTTTGCTCAATGCCCTAAGAAACAATCAAGTTTCTTGAAAGAGCAGTCTATGCAGCACTTGGTTTTCTCCTCTACTTCATTCCTCAATGCTCTGCCATATGGCATCCGTCCCGCCACGCCAGCAGGCCACTGTCTGGTTGTCTCAGCTGCCACCTGCAGAGAGCATGCCTCAGCCTCAACCTTTATTCAGACCCTGCAGCATTTGCCACCGTTGACCACTCCTCTTGGAAACTCTCTTCTCCCAGTTTTTCTTTTACTGGGGGTCCACTGCCCTTTGGTCTCTTTTGCAGACTTATTTTTGACTTTCCTTCATTGTGTCTCTTCCTCAAGTCCCCATGGTAGGTCTTTTCTTTCTTCTCTCATACTCTAGCTCCTTCTTAAGTGAGCCCAGCCCCTTCCATAGCTTTGGTATCGTCTGGGGGGAAAACTTTTCCTTTATCCTCTTAAGTGAGGTTTTGGGGGGCTGTGAATTAAACTGACATAAGACAGCAAAAGAAAAGACAGATTTTTATTCATATACCTATGGAAGTTCACGGAAAAATGTGACTCATGGAGGTGATTAGAATTGGGGGTTCATAAACCATCATAATGGGGGAATGGGAGGTAGTGAGGGAAAATCTGACTTTTAGGAAAGATAAATGGCCCTTAGGAGAAGAGATGGGATATGTGATAGTTTTGTGGCTGTTTAGGAGAGGTGCAGACTCCTCTCTGCTCCTGGGGAGGGAATTTGTGACAACTGACTTCTTCTGGGAGGCTCTGCTTTTTGGCAGATAATGGAGTTCAGAAAAAGCCTATTCTCAACCACCTTCAGTTCAAAATAATCTTTATACTACAGTGGTGTATTCTGGACCCTATCAGTAGCCACTTATTTTTGGAGAATGCCCATATGTGTACCTCAGCCCCGCCCCCTTCCTGCGATCCAGACTCTCCAATTGCTTTGTTGCATGTCAACAAGAATATCAAAATGAATCCACTTCCCTTCCTGAAAACATATTCTTTCTCTGGTATTTCATATGCTGCTAGTTCATCAAGTCAGAAAGCTTCAAGTCATGCAAAATCCACCTCCCTCTTCTCCTCATACAGTAACCAGTCAGGTCTTTGTCCTCAGAGTTGTTTCTGTCCCTCCGTTTGTCACTGCTGCTGATGCTTGTCCTCAAGCCCTTATTGTCCTCCCTTATTGTATTGTCCTGATTTACATTTTTGGCACAGACATACACAGTCTGACACATGTATGTTTGTGCAAGCTGCAAGTTCACTTTAATCTACATTCTAAAAGTGTCCAGTTGACATTTAAAAGACCCTGATCTTAATATTATTCAGCCTTTAAAAAGAATGAAATTCTGCTATAGGCTACAACATGGATGAACCTTAAAATACATGCTAAGTGAATTAAGCCAGACACAAAAGGACAAATATTGTATGAATCCTCTTATATGAGATACTTAGGACAGCCAAATTCAAAGAGACAGAAAGCGGAATGGTAGTTTCCAGGGGGTGGGAGGAGTGGGAAATGGGGCATTAGGGTGTTATAGGTACAGAGTTTTAGTTTGGAAAGATGGAAAAGTTCTGAAGATGGATGGATAACAATAATATTAATGTACTTAATACCTCTGAATTGTATACTTTAAAATGATTAAAATGGCTGGGCGCTGTGGTTCACACCTGCAATCCTAGCACCGTGGGAAGCTGAGACAGGAGGATCGCTTGAGCTCAGGAGTTCAAGGTTGCAGTGAGCTACAATGATGCCACTGTACTCTGCCCAGGGTGACAGAGGAGACTCTGTCTCAAAAAAAAAAAAAAAAAGAAAGAAACAGTTAAAATGGTAAATTGAATTTGTATATTTTGCCACAATAAAAAAGAGACCAGACCCTACTTAAAAGTCCACCCGGGGAAGGTCCTTCAGATACCTCACTTCTCCTACACTAGAGGATCCACTGATTAGCATAAAGATGTTAAAGATCATTTTCAATTGGTAAATGACGTGATCCGGGCAGTGGCTGCTAGAAAGCTATACGGGCACTTACCCTCTTTTACAAATGGGTGTACGGGTGAGCTCAGTAGCCTAACACTTTCAGAGTGGTGCCCTAGTCTGCAAATCCTAGAAATCCACTTGTTCTATTTGCCACACACACACATTTAATGGCGGATACTTAGGGAGAGCTTGCTGACATCCTGCCCTCAGCATGCTCGCTGTTGGATTTGTCATAGATTGAGTCTTTCTCGTGTCAGCCACCTCTGCTCCAAAATGGCAGAGGGCTGGGATTTCACAGCTCGCTCACACAGCAGGTCATCTGACGCTCTGTGCCTGCTTGCTCCTGACATTGGGGCCTGCTTTAGAACTCTGAGGATCTGTAGCTCTTGGCAGCCTCCAATCCGGAGAAGCTGCTGAATTTCTCCAGTCACCTCCCTACAATGCAAACAGGTCATGTCAATTTCTCCCTCCACATTCTTCCTGCCACCACCACCACTGCCTTCCAAGTAAAATCCCAAGGCCTCGCCTCCAGGATCTGCACCTGCCTTCTTTCCTCTTCGCTTTCTAACCCCGCTCTTGACCCCAACATACCAAACTCTGACCCCAGCGTGGCAGCCCTTGAACCTGCCCACACCTTTCCTACCTCTATACCTCTGCATGTGCTATTTGTTCTGCCTGAAAGGCTCTTCCTCCTCACACACTTGGGCTTTTGTTTCTGGGAACACAGCCGGGTTCAGGGACACCAAGTCCTTGCCTGGGATAGCATCTGTGCCTGGAATTTTACCTTCTCTCACAATACTTTCAGCAGCAGAAGCATCCAGTTGCTGCTGCTCAGAAAGGAGTGAGAAAGAGAGACCCAGAGGGCAGCTGCCTTTGTTCTCAAACTGGTCCAGTTCCCGGCTCCCTTTCCTTCAGGGAAGCATCTCAGCTTCCTGCACTTGGGTTCTGGGGAGCCAGCTGGGAAGCTCTTCTGTAGCCAATTGAGTCTTGACCAGGCGACAGGTCTGCAGACTAGCCCCTCTCTTGGAGGTGACGCCAGCTTGTGGCCACACTGGAAGACTGCCTGGGGAGGAGGGAAGGGGACCAAGTGACTGCCCCCAGCTCCCTCTCAGGACTGGCCACCTGGGGCAGCCGGCTCCCTCGCTTTTGGAAGAACTGGTTTAGCAATCTGGCACTTTAAAGTCAAATGAGGTAATTTGACTTTCTGTTCTGTTCAATTGATCATCAAGAGATTTAAAAAAACTAAAAGGAATTGTTAACCATTTGTTCAAGAGGAGCATATCTATGCTCCTCTTGAACAAAGGAAAGAAAAGACAGAAGGGTACCTAAGATAACAATGGAACTGTAAGGAAATACTTGCCAGGGACTGGTTAACACACACAAGGTAATGTTAAGATGGCATCTCCTTGGGTAAGTTATAGAAAAGCAATTTGTTCTAGAGGTTTCATTTCCTTATGCTCCAACCTGAGGCTCTTCTTGGGAGCTTAGGTGACACTGGAAGTGTGAGTAAGCTGTATTGGGGCCTTTTCAGTTAATAACAGCAAGAAAGACCCAAAATAGGATTCTTAAAGGGCTTGCATTCACAGCTGATTTCCAATGTGAGGAACCAGGCGTCTTTTTGCTATAAAGCTGCATGTGAGAACAAGAGGTACCTTTATCTCCCGAACATCTTCCAATGGTGCTGAGTCAAGGCATCCTCATCTGATCCTGCAAAAACACCACTGTGGCCTGCAGCTGATTCGCTGCTGACACAGAGAGGCGCCGAGCAAAAGCAAGGACTGCAGTCTCTAGAGAGCACTTAATCAGATTGTCGGGACTAGCTGGGCTCCTTGTGAAATGGACGGTGGAGTGGGCACCAGGGCAGGGAAAAAGCTAAAGGAGAACAAGGGCAAGATGCAGGGAAGGAGCAAAAAATAAACCTGAGCTCTGTCTCAATTACAGTTAAGTGTCAGCAACTTCAAACAGAAGGCAAGCACCTCATCCGCTACCGCCTGCGGGCTCATAGGACCAGTCCTGGCTGTGCAGCTATTCTTAGTCACGTCCCCCACCCCCAGTCTGGAGAAGTTAAAAGACTCCTCTACCTACAATAGAGGGCTGTCCTCTCCCCGTATATCTCTTGCTTTTTACATTCTGTTCTGTAGTCTCTGTCAGTGCCCGTTCTGGACATGATAAAATGTAGCTAATTAATTCAAGCAAAAGCTTGTGGTGAGTTGGCCAAACCATTATCGTGATTAATCCGAGGACAGGCAGAGGGTAAAAGGAGGTTGAAACTGGCTTTCTTTGTATTTGAATATCCTAACTCCTCTTTTTTTTTTCAGCTATCTTAGCTATGCATTTTTCAAAAGCTTCTCGGATTCAAACTGCATACAGCTTTATTTCTTTCAAATGTACATAATAACTTACATTTAACACTCACTATGTGGCTTCAATGACTATAAATGCTCTCTTTAAATCAGCATAATTTCTAAATCAAAATGTTCTGAAACCAGCAGAAATGTTTACTCTTAGATAAATTAGCTATGATTCAACAAGCTTGTTTGTGCGCAGATTTGTGGAAGGGATTCTTTCTTCAGGAATGCTGCTGGGTTGTGTTGCTATCAATGTGGCAATATGAATGGAGACATTTTCCTGGATCTGCCTTGTCAGGTTGGGTGCGTCTCACGAGACTGGTGGAGAGGAATTGCAAGTGTCAGAGAGGAGCACCTGAGTCTCGGGGGTTGGCACTCGCGGGGAAGAGACGAGGGGGTGTCGCACTGTGCCAAGGACACAGCGTTTACTGTCAGACAGAACTGACTTGACCACTATGGGACTTCAGATGGACTGCTTGACGTCGCCAAGTCTTCATTTTCTGTTTCCTCATGTGTGAAGCGGGCATATAAAAGCCAATCTACACAACAAGATTGTTTAAAGGATTCCATGAGATGAAAGATGTAAGGCATTACGCCCAGCAGAAAAACATTAGCTGTTGCTATTGCTCTAATACCAGCCCTGCCACAAGTGACTGTGGAAGGTCAGCGAGCCTGCAGAAACCTGGTTCCTCATTTGTAAAAGGGGCTGTCAACATCTCCTCGGCAGGATCACTGTGAGAACGGGCAGACAGAAGGTGTGTGCACAGCCCTGGGGAGACCACAGACTCTCTGGATGTGAGGTATTACAAAACAAGAAAAAGAAACACACACACACACACACACACACAATAACAAAAAGCAGCTCTCCGGATTCTGATAGGAATTCACGGTAAGACTCTGGATTGCCTGGAGGTTTGGCTGTAGAACCTGGGACAGTGACAGTGACCTACCTCTATTTCTGGAATAGACATAGAGTGTAAGTTCTCATCCTCACAAATGCCAGGCATTGGTCATGAGGGACATCAAGCACGTGAATGACAGTCCAGCTCATCCTTCCTCCTGAAAAATCAACGGTATTAGTCAGCTGGAGCTGCCATAACAAAACACTATGGAGTAGGTGGCTTAAAGGACAGGCATTTATTTCTCGTGGTTCTTTCTGGAGGCTGGAAACCCTTCTTTCTGCAAGCCATTACCAAGGTGCCAGCCTATTTACTTCCAGGTGAGGGCTCTCTTCTGGCTTGCAGATGGCCCCTACCTCAGTTTCCTCACATGGTGGGGGGAGGGGAGGAAAGAGAGAGAATGTCCCAGCAAGCTCTCTGGTGTCTCTTCTTACAAGGGCACTAATCCCATCATGAGGGCCCCACCCTCATGACCTCAGGCAGCCTCCTTGTCTCTGAGTGCAACTTCAGCCCTGCCTTGAAGTAACCTAATTACCTCCCAAATGCCTATCTCCAAATGCTGTCACATTGGGGGTTAGGAATTTTAGGAATACAAATTTTGGGAGCACATAATTCAGTCCATGGCACCAACTCCAAGAGCAGGCCCCATTGACTAAGGTTTGATCATCCCTTAGGGCCAAATAAGCTCACATTCAATGAAAAAGCATAAGTTAATGCAAGAGTTTTTAAAAATAGCAATAATAGCTATATTTTTTGAGTTCTTACTATGCTCCAATTTTGCATATACATAAAAGTTTCTCCTCTTTCAAACAGCTCTGTGGGATATTGTGAAATATGCCCATTGTCTCGTGTTGAAGGTTGCGCTTCTCCCAGTGGCTGAGCCAGCAAATTCCAATCTTCATTCTTTCCGTTATATCAAATAAATGGCCTTGAAAGATCTGTAACGAGGACAAGAGTGACCAGTCAGAAAAACAGCAAGAGAACCAGTTACACAAAGGAATATGACAATTAAGTGCATAATAATTCAGGTAGGGGAGATAATGACAAGTAAACAGATAAAGGAAGAACTCATGAATAGAATTTAGGGCAAGCATCTATACTAGCAAAAGATACCGAAAAGTCCAGGGGAGTCTTTTGTGAAAACTAACGAAACAGGCCCAGCATTTTCTAACTAGTGTTTTATGTGTGTGCAAGGCTCCTGTTTAAAGTTTTTCCTGAACACGCCTTCCTCTACTCCACTCTCCCAGGTTTTTTGACCTCGAGAAAATCAATATAGACTATTTCTGTCGTCTCCAGTTGTCCCTGTTGTTCATCAAATCCAGACTTTGTTTCTCCAGCAGGCAGCCTCCTCGTCTCTGAGTGCAACTTTAGCCCTGCCTTGAATTGTCCTCCAGGCTGAATCCAAGTCTCAGAGACACAGACCTTGACCTTTACAGACACTGTAAAGGTCACACAACATACATCAGTTAATTCGCACAGGAAGAGATGGGAGAAAGACAGCACAAGAGTGGGAAAGGATTATCAAAGGAGGAATGAAAGGACAGAGAGCAGAGCCGGCTGAGCAGAGAAATCTAGATTCATGATAAGGCAACCCAGGGATGGCTTTCAGGAAGGCTGGGAAAAGTCCTGGTGATGGCGTTAGCAGCCATTTCTTTTTCTTTTTTCCAGCGAGGATCAAAAGAAAGGAGATAAATATAACCTGGAATTTTGATCAGCAATAAGAAAAACTTTCAAGGAGAAAGCCTAGTTAATAAAGCAAAAAGTTGTTGACAAGGCTCCAAGTCACCCTTACTGGAGAATGTTGGGGCGTAAATGTTATCAAGCACCAGCTAGAAGTCTGCAGTGTCCTTGGCACTTCATATGTATTCATTCCTTCATTGAATCTTTCAGGAACTCCCTTAAGTGAACATTAGTACTCACATTTTACAGAAAAGTAAACTGAGGCTCAGTGATGGTGAGGGACATGAGCAGCGAGCCGCACAGCTGGGTTTAGGCCAGGTGATACTCGACTCTGAAGTCAGTGCTCCAGACACCCGATCAGAAGGACTCACGGTCTTGAATTGGTTCAGACTGAGCCTCGGCATGACCAGAGCAACTCAGGTGGGTGCCATACCTCCTTATCTTAGGGACTAGTTGGAAGAAAAGAGAAGGGAGGAAAGGGGAACTGAGAGTGACCTCACAGGGGCAAGTCTCCTGGTACTGCCCCCAGCACAAAGCAAGGGAAAACCTTCACCTACTTCCCTCAGTGTAAAAATCCTTTTAGATTTGAATTAATGACATCAGGAAGTCCAAGATCAAGATGCCTGCCTGGATCTCCAGCGAGGGCTCTCTTTCTGGTTTGAAGACAGCAACTTCCCAGCCTCTAGAATTGTGAGAACTAAATATCTGTTGCCAGCAGTCTGTGGTAGTTTGTTATGGCAGTCTGAACAGACTAAGACAGCAAAGTTTAGAGAAAATAGACCAGGGGCTTTGAAGACATGACTGAGCAGAGGGTATAAAGCTCCCACCCAGGTTTGAAATGTAAGAAAAAAGGATGTCAGCAAAAACAGCAGAGGAAGGGCCTCTGAAAATTATCTCCTTTATAAAAGCAATGAGAAAACTGGCAAGAATTGTAGGAATCAACTTTTTTAGGACTCTGGAAATTAACCAAAGGCTTGCAGGAATTCAGGGAGCCTATATTCAAGAAAAATGGCCAAATATCAGTAATTAGAGAAATTAGAAAATACTTTGACATAAATGAAAATGAAAACATATCAAAACTTATGGGATGCAGCTAATGCACTGATTACAGGAAAATTTATATCTGTAAAAGCTTATATTAACAAAGAAGAAAGATCTCAAATCAATAATCCAAACTTCTACCTTAAGACACTGGAGAAATAAGGGCAAACTAAACCCAAAGCAAGCAGAAGGAAGGACATAATAAAGATTAGAATGGAAATAAATGAAATACAGAATAGAAAAACAATAGAGAAAATCATCAAAACCAAAAGTTCATCTTTGAAAAGATCAAGAAAAGTTGACAAAATGTTAGCTAGGCTGACCAAGAAAAAAAGAGAGAAGATTAAAATTATTAAAATTAGGAATAAAAGGGACAATGTGACTCTAGGGCTTACAGAAAAAAAAAACTTATGAGGGAATATTTTGAACAACAGTATGCCAGGAAATTATTGATAGATAACCTATACGAAATAAACAAATTTCTAGAAAGACACAAGCTATTTAAACTGGTCCAAGAAGAAACAGAAAATCCGAATAGACCTGTACCAAAGAGATTGAAGTAATAGTAAAAACAAAAGGACAAAACAAAAAAAATACTCACACAAAGAAAAGCCCAAGTCCAAACACAAGAAAAGAAAGGATCCTTAGACATATGATTGACTGATGAAGAAAAAGGACTTAGCATTCCAAACCCTTGATTAACCCACCTTCCTTTATTTTTATTGCGGTAAAAAAAACACATAACATAAAATTTACCATCTTGACCATTTTTCGATGTACAGTTCAGTAGTGTTACGTATGTTCATGTTGCTATGCAACAGGTCTCCTGAACGTTTTCATCTTGCAAATCGACTACTCTATACCCATTAAACCATGAGTCCCCTTTTACCCTTTTCCCCATCTTCTGGTAACCACCATTCTACTTTCTGTTTCTATGAATTTGATGACTTTAGATACTTTATGTAAGTGGAATTATACAGTATTTGTTTTTGCGACTGGCTTATTTCACTTAGCATAATATTCTCAAGGTTCACCCATACTGTAGCATGCGACAGAATTTCCTTCCTTTATAAGGCTGAATAATATTCCATTGTATATGTAGACCACATCTTGTTTCTCCGTTCATCCTTTGAGAGATACTTTGATTGCTTCCACCTCTTGGCTATTGTGGATAATGCTGCTATGAACCTGAGTGTGCAAATATCTCTTTGGGATCCAGCTTTCAATTCTTTCAAATGCATACCCAGAAGTGGGGTTGCTGGGTCATGATAGCGCCATTTTTAATCTTTTGAGAGATTGCCATATTGTTTTCCATAGAGGTTGTACCGTTTTACAATCCCACTGACAGCATGCAAGGGTTCCAATCTCTCCAATTGCATTCTACATTTATATATTCTAGATATTAACCTATTTTCAGATATATGACTTGCAAATATTTCCTCCCATTCTGTAGGTTGCCTTTTCACTCTGTAGATTGTGTTCTTTGATGCCCAAAGGTTTTTACGATTGAGGTCGTCCCATTTGTCTATTTTCCCAAACTTCTTTTTAAAGTTGATTTTCTTTTATTTATTCCAATCTTACTTTTAAAGTTGATTTTCCACCCCATGTATTTTGTATCTTGGTTCAGTGACTCTCAAACTTGAATATGCACCAGAACTCCTTGTTACATCATAAATTGCTAGGTCCCACCACAGAGTTTTGGATTCAGTAGATCTGGGGTAGGGCTTGAGGACTTATACACCTAACATGCTGATGCTAATGGTCTAAGGACCACACCCTGAGTATTGATGCTCTAGTCAAACTCAACTGCTCCATGTTTTTTAGAAATGATTGGCATGCTACCTTGCCCTTGCTCGTTTCTTCTGCCTGGAATGTCCTTTATTCATCCACCTCCTCTATGAACTTTCACCAAACTCTCAAGCTGGGATGAATCTCTCTCTTCCTGAGTTTCCGTGTCATTTTATATTTGTTCTATCACTTATCACCTTTTACTTCTGATTTGACTTATTTATGTACCAGTTGCATCCTCTATTAGGATAATAGCCTTTAAGATGTCAGTACTCATGTTTAATTTATCTTCATACAGCCCTGCAGTGCCTAGCAAAGTACCTCACTTGCACTAAGCATCCATGAGTATTTGTTAAATGAATGAAAAAATAAGGAAATGCCCCATGAAGAAAGAGCAGCATTTAAGGAAAGAAAAACTAAATAAAAATAAATTCAAAAAGAGAGAAGATAAATGTGGTGGAATAAAATGGTGGGAATTCTTTCCAAAAGGGAATTTTGTTTTGCCAACTAGATGGAAAACAAAAATAGACCAGGTCTTCCCAGCTGTTCTGTTTGTGTCTGTTTTCTTGCAGCTGTGCTAGAATTCTTTTTTTTGAGGCCAGAATTGCTAATAATCATGCCAGTAGGGCCCTTGTGATTTTAAAAACAAGAAAGAAAAAAATTAGTGACTTTATTTCCCGAACACCTAGGGTGTAAATATAGAGGAATGCAATACTGTGGCACATCCTCTGGAAATCTATGCTAGGCTGTTCATCTGGTGAAAGATCAAGACACCTTTCCCTGTGGAGAATTAGGTGCTACTGAAATTAAAAAACACACACACAAAAACAAACATTGAAGGGTTGAACTCTAGGGTTACAAACATTGAACTCTAGTGTTACAAACCCTAGAGTTAGTAATAGTTGTCTATGCATGAAATTTTAAATTAATGCTTATAAAATGACCCAAATCTATAATGCTGTATTATATTTATAGTCTCACTTCTCTAGCAGGTTAGACTCAGCATGATTTCTAACTTTTGCTTCTTAGTTTGATTATTTATTAGGTGAGCCTTCGTTTAAAACTATTAATGCACAATAGAGTGTTTTCTCTGCCATGAGACGGCCTGTGGACTGGCAGAAGGCTTTTCCAGTGCCTTTTTGAATAGGCCTGTGAGCCTGAGTATACAGTCTCACCGCTAATACTATGAGCCAAGGAAAGAAAAAAAACCACAAAGTGCCGAGAGTTTCTCATGGAACACATGCCCTGAACACCCCTTGGAAGTTTCTGATTTTTGTCCCCATGCCAGTGGTTTACACCGGATGGTGGCTGCTACCCTGGGATTATACTATTCATCTGCTTGCTCTTTCCATTTTTGTTTGCCTGCTGTTTCGATGCATTAGGCAGATTCCATTTTGTTATCCAGATGTTTCTATGCCCAGGTGCACTACCACGCATTCTAATCACTGGACATGTGTTGCTCTTTAATAGCACATAGAAAATTCAGAGAATCTGGAGAGCTGGCCTGAAAAGTTTATTAGGCCCTTCTTAAAACTTCATATTTTAAAATCATTTCTCCATGGTGTGATTGCACCTGGAAGAACTGGAAATCAACCACTCAATTATGAGCTTAAGAGTCTGTGAAATTAAACATGCTCAGAAATTCATCATTATTCTCTTCTCTTCTGTGAATGATATCTCAGCAGTCAAGTTATCTCCTGCTCTGAGAAGACATTCAAAAGCAAGAATTTGGAAGATCTTTCTAAAGGACTTACATACACAAGACCTTGAAATAGATTCTTTGCATTTTGTATGCAAATTGATTTTTTAAAAATTTTCCTACATATGCTGAGGGAAATGATGAGGCTGTCTAGATAGGTTTGTATAGTAAAGTGGGATTAGTGCTTTGGGGAGATTAAAGTGTAACTATCACTCTCAATGAAATTTAACCCAAACTGAAAATTTTGGAGGAAATTGGGTATATCAAACATGAACCTGTCCTAACATCAAACGAATGAACTATTTTCTTGCTCAACAAGGGTGAGCTAACAGTGACCCAAAGCTGGGCATCGATAGCCCCCTGTTTCTTCAAGAACTTTTAATACATGGTGCCCATGTTTATCCATAAATCAGACAGAGATGCTAAAAGGCATTCTAAGAGGAGAAGCAAAACTGAGAAAGATGCGGTTTTAGTACCAAAAATTCTTTCTTTTCCTTTTAAAAGTGATAGTGTTTTTAAATTTTGGAAAATAAACCCCACAACTACACTTGTACACACGTACAAGTGTGTATATACGTATATATTTTTTTGGTCTGTGCAGTACCAACCCCTGTTCTGGGAACTGCTCCTTCTGTAACTTCAGCCCTGCCGTTCCTGTGGGAGTTCTTACGTGAGCCGGCCCTCTCCTGTGGCTGCTTAAAGGAAAGACGGCACCAGTGATTCCCTTCTCTGGGCTATTTGAACCCAATTCCAGGGATGATGGTCAATATCTGTAACAACCACGTACCCACCAGTCAGGACACACACTGAAGCACAACGGATACGGGTGTCGCAGTGCATGTCGCCTGAAGAACACTCTATTTGAGAAGAGAAACCACAGGGAGTCCCCTTCAGAGGCAGAAGCTGGACAGAGTGATTTGGGGAGGGCGTGTTTTCTCCATGTAGACAAGCTGATTACAGGGAATTGGAATGAGGCCAGTGGCAAATACAGACACGGACAGAGACTCTCCGAGATGTTGAAACTCCTGGTCCCTGCTGTTCCAACAGGCCAGCTGGATTCTCGCTCTTCCATAGCTTTATTGCTCAATGCCTCCTCATCTGGGAGCAAATAAATTCCATTTTTGGCCTAGTTAGTTCAAATTCAGTTTCCCCCCGCCCCCCATAACAGAGTCCTAACTGATTCAACATTAAACAAAACTTTTTTTTTCAGCTTTATTGGGGTATAATTGACAAATAGATTACATATAATTAAGGGTACAACTTGATGTTTTGAGATATATATATATATATATATATATATATATACACTGTGCAATGATCATCCCAATGGAGCTAGTTAAGATATCCATCAGCTCACATAGTTACCTTAGGGTGTGTGTGCATGTGCGTGTGTGTGTGTGTTGAAAACACTTAAGATCTACTCTTTTAGCAAATTTCAAGTATATAATACAGTATTGTTAACTACAGTCACAATGCTGTACATTAGATATACAGAACATATTCATCTTATGTAACTGAAACTTTGTATCCTTTGACCAACATTTCTCCATTTCCCCCATCTTCCAACCCCTGACAACCAGCATTCTACTCTGTGCTTCTATGAGTTCAACTATTTTAGATTCTACATATAAGTGAGATCATGTAGTATTTGTCTTTCTGTGTCTGGCTTATGTCACTTAGCATGATGTCCTCCAGGTTTATCCATGTTGTTGCAAATGGCAGAATTTCCTTCTTTTTTAAGGCTGAAAAATATTTCATACACACATACCTATCTCATTTTCTTTATTCATTCATCTGCCAATACTTAGCTTGTTTCTGTATCTTGGCTATTGTGAACAGTGCTATAATCAACATGGGAATACATCTATCTCTTCAACATACTGCTTTCATTTCCATTGGATACACACCCAGAAGTGGGATTGCTGTATCGCATGGTAGTTCCACTGTTAATTTTTGAAAAACCTCCGTACTGTTTTCAATAATGGCTGTGCCAATTTACAGTCCCATCAAAAGTGTGCAAGGCTTCCCTTTTCTTCACACTCTCAGCAACACATATCGCTCCTCTTTTTGATAATAGCAATTCTAACAGATGTGAGGTGGTATCTCATCGTGATTTTAATTTGCATTTTCTTGATGATTAGTGATGTTGAGCACCTTTTCATATACCTGTGGACCATTTTTATGTCTTCTTTTGAGAAAAGTCTTTCAAGTCTTTAGCACACTTTTTAAGATGAATTCTACCAAACATTCAAAAAAGAATTAATACCAATCCTTCTTATTTATTTATTTATTTATTATTTATTTTTCTAGAGACCGGATCTCACTCTTGCTGAGGCTGGCCTTGAACTCCTGAGCTCAAGGGATCCTCCTGCCTCGGCCTCCCAGAGTGCTATGATTATAGGTGTGAGTCACTGCTCCCAGCCCTGTTTTCTTTCCTTTCTTCCTTCCTACCTTCCTTCTTCCTTCCTTTTTACTCCAGACTGGAGTAAAGTGGTGCCATCATAGCTCACTGCAGCCTCAACTCCTGGGCTCAAGCAAGCAATCCCTCCACTTCAGCCTCCTGAGTAGCTGGGGCTATAGGTGGGTGCCATCATGACTGGCTACTTTTTTTTTTTTAATAGATGGAGGTCTTACTATGTTGCCCAGGCTGATCTCGAACTCCTGACCTCAAGTGATCATCTCATCTCAGTAGCTGGGATTACAGGTGTGAGCCACCACGTCTGGCTATTTTAAACGAAGATTGTGTTCTTAATTTCATTTTCAGATAGCTGGTTGTTTGTGTATAGAAATGCCACTGATTTTTGTATGCTGATTTTGTACCCTGTAATTTTACTGAATTTATTAGGTTTTATTTTGTTTTGTTTTTGTTTTTTGAAACAGGGTCTCACTCTGTTGCCCAGGCTAGAGTGCTGTGGCATCATCATAGACCACTGCAACCTCCAACTCCTGGGCTAAAGTGATCCTCCCGCCTCAGCCTCCCAAGTAGTTAGGACTACAAGCACACACCACCACACCTGGATAATTTTAAAATATTTTTGTAGAAACGGGTCTCACTGTGTTGCCCAAGCTGGTACTGAACTCCTGGCCTCCCGAAGTACTGGGATTACAGGCATGAGACACCATGCCCAGCCCTTCTTCTAGTTTCTGGGAAGAGTTTAAGAAGGATTGGTCGAGGCTGGGCACGGTGGCTCACGCCTGTAATCCTAGTGCTCTGGGAGGCCAAGGAGAGAGGATCACTTGAGCTCAGGAGTTTGAGACCAGCCTGAGTAAGAGCGAGACCCCGTCTCTAAAATAAATACATAAATAAATAAACAAACAAGAAGGATTGATATTAATTCTTTTTTGAATGTTCGGTAGAATTCACCTGTGAAACCATTTGGTCCCGGGCTTTTCTTTGTTGGGAGGTGTTTGGTTATGGATCCAATCTCCTTATTTGTGACTGGTCTGTTCAAGCTTTCTATTTCTTCTTGATTTAGTTTTGACAGGTTGTATGTTTCTAGGAATATATCCATTTCTTCTAGATTATCCAATTTGTTGGCATATAGTAGATGCTAGTATATATGATATACTGTGTATATAGCACCTAAAACAGGAGGAGCATTCAGTAAAGGATAACACTTAACTGTTATGGAAAAATTGCTATTTTTATATATTCTCTCTCTATATATATATTTTTTGTATATATATATTCCTTATAACAACCATACAGCAATTATTGTCTTCGGTGCAGTGATGTGGGGGCTGGCTTAGAGAGGCAAGGATAATTCCTTAAAATCACATAGGAAGTTAAAGACTAAGTCTTGGTCTGTGCCATTCCCAAACCATGTCCACCATGCAGCGTGGCTCCCCACCACCATGGCTCACTACAGCAATCCCACCCTTGGTTGGCATCTATGTCACTTCCTACATTTTGGATGCTTTAGGCTGGGTTAGATGTTTGGCATCTAATTGTTTGCTTCTGTTGACTTCCAAACTGCTGTTTTTAATCCACAAAGTGCATTTAACCTAAAGATATATACATTGTGTCAGGTTGTTGGACTCTATGTTATCCTGTTGGGTCCAGTTATCTACCTTTATTATTAATAATGAAGACTGGGGAAGACTTCCTGGAGGAGAGGGCATCTGAGCTGGGATCTGAGCCGTGGGTAGCATTCGAACCAGTGAAGGACAAGGGCATTTGGAGAACAGAGGTCAGCATCCGTTCTGCGTGTGTCAGACAGAACCGCAAGGCCAGTGTCCACCAAAAGGAAGCACTGAATGAAGACCCAGACATCTCCAACCATGGGGGAGGGAGAGAGGTCAGCACCGTGATTTATCAAACTCAAACATATTATTAAGTCAGAAGATGGAGTTTTTTTCCTTTCAGATAATATTACCCTACTTACTAACTTTCCCTTCATTCCTCCATCCACGGCAATCTGGCTTCTAAAGTCAACAGAAACCTCCTAATTACCAAATGCAATTGTCCCTGTTCAGCTTACCTTTCACATTATATGTGATCATCCTCCTCCTTGAAAATCCCCCCTCCCCACCGCTCCCCCCCAGCTTCTGTGACACCCTGTCACACCTCTCCTCTCCGGAACTTTGAGACAATACGTTCTGTTCTTTTAAGCCACCCAGTTTGTGCTACTCTGTTACAGCAGCCCTAGGAAACTAAAACATTGTTCTAAAAAATCCTTTACAGATACATGAATTTTTTTTTTTTGTTTAGCTTTCTCTAGCCTGAAATTAGACACTGAAGTGTCCAGTGGATGAATGAATTCATTAATAAGCATATTCTCAGTAGATAGACCCATCTTAAAAATGGAAAAACAATGTTAACATCTACCATAGCTTCAAATCAAGATTTATTTAAAGTCAATTTGCAAGAAGGTAACCTGTGATTGTGCAAAATAATAGATATTTAAGGGTATTTATTGCAGCGTTGTTCACAATAGCAAAGGACTGGCAGCAACCTAAATGTCAATAGAGGAACTGATCAAATGAAGGACGCTTCTATATCCACTCAGCTGTTAAAAATTAGGACTTTGCCTATGTGTGAGAAAAGCAAGTACAGAGTCACATGGATAGTTTGCTATCTTTCATGTAAAAAAAGAGAAAATTTTATATGCACTCACACACACGCACACACACGATATGATAGAAAATCTCCACACGTAAACAGAAGAAAATGGTACCAATGCCATAGCTGCTTCTGGGAAGAAGAACCTGGTAGTCTTTAAATAAATAAGTAAATAAATAAAATATAAAAGTAGAGTGTGTGAAAGGGTATGCCTTTACATTTATTCAAATGCACCATGATATTTGGTGGTATTTCACTGGATTTTTCTATTCTTCTGGCCTAAGGGGAACATTCTGTAATATAAAATCAGAGGGTAGTCAAACATTAAAAGAGAAAAATAATCACTATTATAAATTCGGCTCTAGTTTAAATTTTTTTAAAGTTTAATAATACAAACAGACTTCTTATTACGTGGGCTTTTTAATTGAAGCAGAACATTCACGCAGACAAACTCACCCATCGTCTAAATAAACAAGCCCTGAGTAAACACTACTCAGATCAAGATTTAGAATGTTCCCAGCACCCCAGCCCTCCCTCGTGCCTCTTCCCAGTCCTTTGCCTCAAAAAGACGGCCACTATCCCACCTCTATCATTGGAAAATGGTTCTGCCTTGTTTTGAACTTTATATGTTAATACATGGAACTGCAGGGTCTGCCTTTTCTCTAATGAACTGCATGAGTGTTACAAGTATGATGAGTGTGACAAGTATGCTGAGTATGACAAGTATGATGATGAGACTTAACATGCTCCACCCGTGCCTGCGAGGCTCACCCACATGGCTGCCATCTTCCTATCTTTTCTCATTGCACGGCAATGCCAGTTTATTTATCTATTCTGTTATGGCCATCTGCATTATTTCTAGCCTGCGGCTCTTACAAATGATACTGCTTTGCACACCATTGTACACACTTGCTGGTGCACATGCGTAATGCTATGGTTTGAGTTTGTCCCCAACAAAACTCATGTTGACATTTGATCTCCAATGTGGCAGAGTTGGGAGGTGTTTGGGACATTGGGTGGATCCCTCTTGAATGGCTTGATGTCATTCTCGAGGTAGTGAGTTCTTGCGCTGGTAAGGCTGGACTAGTTCTCTTGGGAATGGATGAGTTCCCAATAGAGTGGGTTGTTACAAAGCCTGAACACCCTTTGGGTTTTGCCCACTTCTCCTTTGACCCTCTCTGCCATGTTATGACGCACCATGAAAAGCCCTCACCAGAAGCCAGTGCCATTTTTTGTGTAATTCCCAGCCTGTAGAACCATGAACTAAATAAACCTCTTTTCTTTATAAATTACCCAGCCTCAGGTATTCTGTTATAGCAAAGCTAAAATAGATTAAGACAGGTACACATTGCTATCGGGTATTGTGTTAGTTTTCTATTGCTGCTATAACAGATTATCACAAAACTTCCAGCTTAAAACAGCACACATTTATTATCTTACAGTTTTGTGGGCCAGAAGTCCAGCCTGGGTCTCACTTGGCTAAAACCAAGCAAGACATCTGCAAGACTGTTTCTTTCTGGAAGCTCTTTCTGGGAGGATTTGCTTTCTCACTCATCCAGGTTGTTGGCAGAATTCCTGTTGTTATAGGACTGAGGTCCCTGTTTTCTTGCTGAAGATCATTCCCAACTTCTAGAAGCCTCTGCAGTCCTTGAGACCTGGCTCCCTTTCTCCATCTTCGAATCCAGCAATGGAGGTTTTGAGTCATTCTTCCTTCACACGTCTCCAACCATTCCTTCTTCATAGCAACTCTCTGACCACAGCAGGAAAGGTTCTTGGCTTTTAAGGATTTAGGTGATTAGATTGGGCCTCTCCATTTAATTCAGGATAATTTCCCCATCTCATGGTCCTTAACTTAATCACACCTGCAATGTACCTCTTGCCATGTAAGGTAACACATTCACAGGTCCCTGGAATTAGGACGTGGACATCTTAGGTGGAAGTGGAGAGGGATGGTCTTTATGATCATCCCTCCGTATCTGGTGTCTGTGGAGAATTGGTTCCAGGACCTTCCAAGGATATCAAAATCCATGGGTGCTCAAGTCTCTGACATAAAATGGCATAGTATCTGTGTACAACCTATGCATATTCTGATACTTTAAATCATCTCTAGATTACTTATAATACCTAATATAATGTAAATACTATGTAAATAGTTGTTTTACTGTATTTTTAAAAATTTGTATTATTTTTTATTGTTATGTTGTTATTTTTAATTTTTTTTTTCCAAATTTAGTCATGTAATGCATATATCATTTTGATCAATGAGGTACTGTATCTATGAGGTACTGTATACATACCTCCATGTACCATTGTCATATATAGTAGATTATAAGACTGTATAAGATTATAAGACTGTATTTTTGCTGTACCTCTTCCGATCTTCTTCTTTTTTTTTTTTTTGACACAGGGTCTTGTTCTGTTGCCCAGACTAGAGTGCAGGGACATCGTCATAGCTCACAGCAACCTCAAACTCTTGGGCTCAAGTGATGCTCCTGCCTCAGTCTCCCAAGTAGCTGGGACTAGAGGTGCCAGCCATCATGCCAGCTAATTTTTCTATTTTTTATTTTTGGGGAGAGACAGGGTCTCCCTATGTTGCTCAGGCAGGTCACTACCCTGTCTTCAAGTGATCCTCCCATCTCAGCCTCCCAAAGTACTGGGACTAGACGGATGAGTCACCACCATGCCCAGCCTGGACTGTACCTTTTCTATATTTAGATACGTTTAGATACACAAGTACCATGTGTTACAGTTGCCTGCAATAGTCAGTATAGCAACATGCTGTACAGGTTCTGTACAGGTTCATAGCCTAGGAGCAGTAGACCATACTATACAGCTAGATGTGTAGTTGTCTATACCATTCTGGATTTGTGTAAGCACACTCTATAATGTTCACATGATGACAAAATTGCCTAATGATGAGCATCCTCATCATTAAGCAATACCATCACTGTATTTTACATCTGAAGTTGGTTGAAAATGCAAATGTGGAACCCACAGATACGGAGGGCAGACTGTATTCTGACTACCACAGGTGTATACTCAGGAGTGCTGGGTCACAAGGCGTGTATACATTCAATTAGTATAGTAGCAATTTTTTAAGCGTATCAGTTTACACTCCCATCTGCAGTATGGGAGAATCCAGTTGCTCCACGTCTTTGACAATTCTCAGTACTGGCAGCTTTTGTCAATGTTAACCATTCAGTTGGGCACATAGTGGTCAATAAATATAGGCTCAGTTTGCATTTTCTTAGGGATAAATCATGAACGCTCTTTCATGTTTATTGGCCATTTGTATGCCCCCTCTTATAGAGTACCTATTCATGTCTTTTGTCCATTAAAAAAAATTTGGTTGAAAGAAAACCTCTTTTTAGACTGTGAAAACATTCATCAGGGTGAGATTTTCCATCTGAACATGTTAAAATACCTACAAAACCAAATAGATCATTCTAATGCGTTTACAGCCCCAGTAAAGGAAGAAAAAGAGCTAACATGCAGTTCTTTTCATATCTTTTTTTCCTTTAAGTAAAGCTTAATGAACAATGAAATCACTGAGAGTAACTCACATCTGTATAATGCTTTAGGATTTACAAAGTGCTTTCCTATCCATTTTCTCATTGTGTTTTTATTAGAAGTCACACATGAAATATTGCTTGCTAGTCCTGTTTTCATAACATATATTACTTCCACCAAATGCAAAAATCAAGGCAAAATGCATACATTACACATAATTGTAGTTGAGTAAATCAGTAGCATACTTTGTGAACTTGATAATGTTTCTTCTGTGCTCACAATTACCTCTAATTTGGTAATAAATATAATACATGCTTGAGGAATGTCTAAAAACCCTCCATCTTCTGATATTGAAAGGTAACTGCCTTCTGTGAGTTGTGTTTAAATCAGGAAGAGAGCATAAATCCACAGGACGCTGATGATTGGAAATGTGTCTGTTTCAGACGGGAGAGCAAACTGCTATTGTTGAGGGCAGCAGAAAGATACAAATCAAGCAGACATTTTTCCAACAAGCAGATTCCAAATAACCTTTCTCCATTACAGATGCTGTTTTCATTCCTTCCAGGCTAGACACTAATTAAATTCATCTTCTTTACTCTAGTGCTTACGTAAAAAAAAAAAAAAACCTGCTTCTTCTTTGATACCACATGTTTCCCAGGACTAAATATGTGCGTCTTGGGGTCGGGGCTACAATATCTATAGGTACGTGTGAAATGAAGAGAAGCAATGAACAAGCATTACAATTCTCAGGCTAACTGGTACCCTGATTTTTTTTCTTTTTGACATTTTAAATACCAATATGCTATAAAAATACGTGACCTCTTTTCCCATCAAGTTTACAACCTTCAAAGATAAGACCTGCAAATGTAAGATAGAAATAAAACATAAAAATTTAATCACTGTTTTTTTCATGTGGCCATCTCAAAATTAGAATCATATCTCATAAGAAGTGATGTTGTAGTAAAAGCCACCAAAGACAGAAGATTTTACTTGCAAATATGGAACCTTCTGCAAGTATGTGTGGTTTTCCCTTCTCTTCTTAAACCACCATCTACCTCAACACAGATTACTGTCTTGTTCCATTTGTTTATTTTTCACGCTTCTTTGCTATTATATTATTGCATTGGACATCATGGTGTCACTCAACATGCATTTTCCCTTTTCTTGCTAACTACTCTGCTCAGGATTCAGTCACACCTCCCCTTCGCAGCTCATCTGCTTCCTGGGAGGTAGACAGCCCTCACCCCACAATTCCAGGGAAGTCATTTGGCTAAGGCCAAATGTTTTCTGTACTTATAATTGAACATATCTTGATTGGTATATTGTTTCTAAGACATAGTATATTAATAGAAAATTTGAGGTATAGTAAGGCCAACAGATCAAGACACAATTGCCATTGAAAAGATGGTTTGTTACTCACAGTTTCCAAGAGAACGGGGCATTTCACACCATGGGAGCCATGCGGGGACATGCCAGGGTTGGCCCAGAGGCAGAGGGGCAGCAGGAGTTGTGGGCAAGAGCGTTTATTGTGGTTTCTGTGGGAAGAAACAGATGAAGCAGAGTAAGCAGTTCAGGACTGGCTAGGTTGAATCATTTCCGTGGGCTCTGGGGCAGAGGGGCTGTCCCCAGTAGTCTGATACCTGGCCCTGGGTGATGGGGACAGGTGGATAGTGGCCTAGAGTACGAGGGCTCTGTAAAGGAGGTAGTCGAGTTGTGAGCCTCGAGTTCTGGGTTTGCATGTGGAAAAGAGGCTCGCAGCTGAGTTGTTTGGTAGCTCTAGGAAGTGGCAATCCCTCCAGGACCGGCAAGGAGAATAACACAGAAAATAAAAGACGCGATTAATGGATACATTCACTAAAAGTTTAGCCAAACACCTAAGAGACCATGTTTTGACTATTAATATTGCAAAAAAAGAATAGGGAAACAACTAAAGCTGATTTTCATGAAGCCACCACAAATTTTCTGACCCAGAAGTATACATTGACAGGGTATAATTTTCATGGAATAAAACACTCTGGATTGCCAGACTCCCCACAGAGTGATTGATGACTTGGGCATGGTTACCTTTACTTTATTAAAGAAGCCTCTGATATGCTTTGCTCTTTCTCCTTTATTCACGCAGCAACGTTTCTGAGCATCTGTGCTAGGTACTGTCCTGCGTACGGAGACACAGCGAGGACCACAAAAAGGTCCCTTTTGTCTTAGAGCTTATATTCTGGGGGTTGCAGAGGAATAGACTGTGGAAGTAATTAAGCAATTACATAGGACAATTTTATATGTTGATAAGTACTAAGAAATAAATAAATAGGTGACATAGGTTAGATGTTAACATTAGAGGATAAGGCCAGCACTGTGTGTGTTGGTTGGCAATCTGTTATTGATTGGGTAATCAGGGAACATAATCTACTGCCTGCTCCTCCTCCCCCCTCCTCCCCACCGCACACACACTGTAGGTATCTTATCTCTTAGCTCATACTCATGCTCTCAAGGCCTTCTGAATCTAAGTGCAGGTGGCTTTTACTCCACTCCATCCTGCTACCCCAGATGTCAGGGGTTCTCCACTCTATGCCTATCATCAGAATAAAGACGACTCACCAAACCACAGAGATCCTTTCTCCGTCCATCTGCTCATTTTTCATAAATTCAATCTAGTCATTGCTTCCACTGTATCTGCTCTGCACAGAACACTGCAT
Source organism: Mirza zaza (assembly GCA_008750895.1). Taxonomy (NCBI): domain Eukaryota; kingdom Metazoa; phylum Chordata; class Mammalia; order Primates; family Cheirogaleidae; genus Mirza; species Mirza zaza. The sequence goes on from VSMD01089678.1 coordinate 23,953, forward strand.
GAGGCAATGGGTCTTCTAGCCCATTGGACGCTGCATGTCTTTGCTTCACCCAATGAGTCTGGTTAGCTGAGTGTTACTGACCTTCCTACAGGTGACCAGCTAGTTGCAGAGTGTTTGTGTGTGTAAATGCACCTTTAATTTGTAGGTTCCTTGGTTGTGTTCTTTTTGTGTGTGAATTTGCTTGGTTTTGGCTATGCACTGCCATTCCAGAAGGCTGAGGTTTTAGAAGCCTAGTTTCTAGAGAGGACAGATTTATCTTTCAAGACAGCAGGTTTTACTGATTTAGGGTGTTAAATAAAAATTATAGGAGGCCATTGTTTTGGACTAAGCTCTGCACTAGGCTCCAACAGACCAGACTGCAAATCAAAATGGAGTCACTCGTGCTGAAGGCCCAGATTTCCAAACCAAATTGTTATCTGACCTTCAGAGAAGTCAGCAGAGAGGTAACAGCTCATTTCCCAGACAGGCCAGTTTCTATCTTTAGTCGGCAAGATAATGAAGTTCTCTTTGTTTTAGTCCTTCACCGGAAGGAACCTGATGTTAACCAATCAGTTATTTTTCTGTTGTTCTGTCTCCCTGTACCCACCTTACAAGGAGATTAACTTTGAAATGACCAATTCACTTTCTCTGTTTCAAACTGCGTTCTGTCTATGAAGCCGACCTCCTGTGCTCAGCTCATTGGGACACTTATTCTATTTTACAGAATGAAGTGTTGCCCAATTCTAGAGTCGCAATTAAAGCCACTTGAGACCTTTAAACTAAATTTGTTGTAATTTTGTCTTTTCCTGGGGTCATAAAGAATATTTGCTGAGAACTGGCTGCTCACACCATTCAGGTGTAATTGTTGTATTTTCTATAAATGCAAAAGACAACGGTTTGACCACGGTGAGTGGTATGGACTGAATTCTGTCCCCCAGTGCTGCATACTGTAACCATATTAGAGAAAGGGGCCTTTGAGGAGGCCATCAAGGTTAAATGAGGTCATCTGGGTGGGCCCTAAACCAATGTGACTGTGTCCTTCTAAGGGAAGGAAGAGACACCAGGGGCACACACGGAGGGGAGGCAGTGAGAGAGGCCTCAGAGGGAACCAAGTAGCCAGCACCTTGGTCTTAGACTTCCAGCCTCCAGAACTTCGAGGAATGAATTTCTGTTGTTTAAGTCGCTTATTCTGCTGTGACAGCCCAAGCGAACTAATACAGCAAGGAAGAAGGGGGACCCCTGCCAGCACATTTCTTGCCTCCACGAGTTTTTTCTTCCATTCTACACATTCTAGACTTTACAGCTTTGTTTTTTCTCTTCTGCACCCTAAAACTTGAATAACATTCTTCCTAGCACCCGTTCCCCTTCTGCCAATAACACCTCACTTTTTGTTGAACAGCCACCCTTTTGAGCTCTGAACCCCTGCAGCGTGGGTGGGACTGAGGAGACATTCGACTCTTCTGCCCAACCCATCCAGAATCACAAGGAGTTGGGAAGGTTGTGGACTATTCTGCAACTCTGAGGAAAGAGGTATGCTGCTTGGATGGCTAAACTGATAGGATGTAAAACTCACAGCTGCCAGAGGCCACCTTTTGCATTGTGAAAATGCAATGAGCTCAGGAAAGCAGAGCTGAGACCACATCCTAATGACATCATTTGGTCTCGAGCCAGCCTTCTCTGAGCTGACTTCTTGCCTTTTTAATTACATGATCCAACCACCAACCTCCTCCCCACCCACTCTTTTTTTCAAGCAGGGTTAGGTTGAGTTTCCATAACTTGCCGCTGAAAGAGTCATGACTTCCATACTAAATCAGATTCATTCCTTCATGCCCAGGTCATACTTCACCTCCTTCCACAAACCTTTAATCATTTACTCCTGCACGCAGACTTTCTCAGCTCTGCGTCTTCAAAGACTGTACAGTCTGTGAGACACAATTCTGTATGTTACTCTGCACATGCTACTCCTGGAGCACTTTGGCAAACGGTAAAATGGTGAATTGAGTCCTGTGTACTAGTTTCTTCCCCTGCCCCACAGCCACCCTGTATCACAGCAGGCCAACTAACAGCCCTATGTGCTTTGTCCTGGTCTCTCGATGGTTTATGTCATTGGGTTCTCCCTGACACCCTGGAAAAGGTTAAGTCACTTGCTTAATGAAGGTTCTATAGTAGGATTGGGGGAGGGGGAGGTGCTTATAGAAATGTGCCCTTTTAGGAGTTAGGATTAAATTTGCCTGCATTGACTAAAACCCAAAATAACAATGGCTTAAATTGGATAGAGGCTTCCTTCTCTTTTGCATGAAAGAATGGGGGTTGGCAGTCCAGGGTGGAGCCTGTGCCCCAGGGACTCGGGTCCCTGGGCTTCTTCCATCTGGACCCCTGCCACGAGCAACTGCCACTGCCAAACTCACCTCCTGACTCGAGGTGGCCGCTGTAGCTCCAACTGGCAGGAAAGAGGAATGGATTGTTCTTTTCCTTTGAGAATCTCTGTCGGAAAAGCACCATCATTTCTGCTTTTATCCCACTGGACAGAATGTACTCACGCTAAACTGAAAGGAAGGCTGGGAAATGTAGTCTGTTTCCCAGCAGCAGGAGGAGGGGGGCTGTCTTACTAAAGAAGAAAGGGAAACTAGGAGTCCCTGACACTGGTTGCTCGGCCCAACCCCACCCTTAGGTCATTTATTGTTTCATATTTGGGTTCTCTCTTCCGCCTGGCAGGAAGTGCTGCATGCAATTCTCTCTCGATTCCCAGCTCCTTGGATCGTGCTTTTTACATTGTATTTTGGCGATAATAAATCTATAGGTGTTAAGGAGAGGAGGAGCCATAAACGGAAACCAAAAGCTAGGTGTTGGTTGCACAGCTTAATTGTCCCCCAAAGAGAACACCCAGCATGAAGCTGAGCCCATGGTCTTGCTCAGGGTTTGTTTTTATGTTTGGTTTTTGAGTCATGGTTGCCAGGCTGGCCTCGAACTCCCAGGCTCAAGGGATCCTCTTGCCTCAGCTTCCCGAGTAGCTAGAACTACAGGCATGAATCACTGCACCTTTGCACAGGCTTTGAAATCAGATGATTCAGTTCTAGAATCTTGGCTTTACCTCTTCAGAGCTAGATGGTCAAGGAAAAGTGAGTAAAGGCTCTCTGAGCCTTATTTGCTTTCTCTACTATAGCAGGGTCATCTCTTCTTACAGTGTTATGAGGATTCCAAAGATGGTTTGTGTGAAATGCCCAACATGCTACAGGTTTCATTTATTCCTTTTTTTTTTTTAGACAGAGTCTCACTTTGTTGCCAGGCTAGAGTGAGTGCCGTGGCATAGCCTAGCTCACAGTAACCTCAAACTCCTGGGCTCGAGCGAGCCTCCTGCCTCAGCCTCCCGAGTAGCTGGGACTACAGGCATGCGCCACCATGCCCGGCTAATTTTTTCTATATATATTAGTTGGCCAATTAATTTATTTCTATTTATAGTAGAGACGGGGTCTCGCTCTTGTTCAGGCTGGTTTTGAACTCCTGACCTCAAGCAATCCGCCCGCGTTGGCCTCACAGAGTGCTAGGATTACAGGCGTGAGCCACCGCGCCCGGCCATCATTTATTCCTTTCTTTAGTTTTCAGTATGTGATTATGGACTCTCAGAGGACACTGCCTGCTCTGCTTGTGTCTAACTCAGCAGGGCAGGTTTACTCCAGGCACAGGGATAGAAAACCTACAGACTTCTGATTCCAAGATTGTTCTTTTTTTGGCCAGGCTCAGTGGCTCATGCCTGGAATCCTATCACTCTGGGAAGCTGAGGCAGGAGGATCGCTTAAGACCAAGAGTTGGAGCTTGCAGTGAGCTATGATGACACCATTGCACTCTACCCAGGGTGACAGAGCGAGAGAATCTAAAAAAAAAATGTTCTTTTTTTTAAGCACCAATGGAGGCAAGAAAATCTTCCTGTTTCTCTGGTGCACCCCTTTTAATATTTGTTCTGTAAAATTTGGATTCAGTCAAAAGGCTGCACTTAAGGACCTAGAAGGACACGTGTGGCCTTAAGGCCACAGATTCCTCACCCCTGCAGGGCATCAGAAATGTGTCTACTCTTTCTCTGATTTATGCAGTTAAGATTTAATCTTTGGCCAGGTGTGGTGGCCCACACCTGTAATCCTAGCACTCTGGGAGGCCAAGTGGGAGGATCACTTGAGGTCAGGAGTTCGAGACCAGCCTGAGCAAGAGCGAGACCCCCATCTCTACTAAAAATAGAAGAAAATTAGCTGGGCAACTAAAAGTAGAAAAAAAAAAAAAGTTAGCCAGGCGTGGTGGTGTTGCCTGTAGTCCCACCTACTCAGGAGGATTGTTAGAGCCCAGGAGTTTGAGGTTGCTGTGAGCTAGGCAGATGCAATAGAATTAGAGGGAGACTCAGTCTCCAAAAAAAAAAAAAAGAAAAAAAGGCTTAATCTTTGTCTATCTTGAGAAAAACAAAGGGTGATTCAAAACATAATTACAATGTTAATGTAAGAAGTCTCTAGGTTTATACACAGGACTGAATAAGTAGCATTTGTTGGAAGATTTCCTCTGCAATGACTTGCAAAGAGCAACTGTAACTTAATTATTGAGAAAAATTCCGGGAACAGTCTCTTTTGCCTTTGTATCTCCTCTTCTGGAACATCAACAAATCATTCCCTGGTGACTTTCAGCAAATTTTTTAGAAAGTTATTGCAGCTTGTATATGGAAGGCTTTTGGTCCTAAGATAACAGAATTATAATAGAAACAACCATTAGGAAATTGTTGTCTGCTGCTTCTTAATTTTTCTCTAAGAGTCAACAGATTAATTTTTTAAATTCATAGTAGTCAGGTTTCTGAGGCTTGCAAGGAGTGGAGTCTAATACATACGGGTTACAAATGTTCTTTTTTTTTCTTTGTCAAGCACATCTCTTCTGTATTTTAGGTCAGAGCTATATCCATCAATCATGAGCCTGTTCTTACAAGCTGGTCTCAATCCAGAAGAGAGCCAGAAATTTCTCATATTTAGAAGAAGAAAAGAACTACTTGCAAGGATATTCTAATTTAGACTCAGCCAGGGGCAAAATCATTTGCACAGATACGTGCTGCACTCCCTGCCCACCTATAATAGTCTCTCCCACTCCTTCCACCAACGCACTTCTTCTCTCTCGGAATCATCTTAAGACTCACCTAATTTAGCACAAGGCACTTCCAAAGCTTTTTCTTATGCCATTTCTCTTGAATCCACCTGTGAATACTGTCCTATTCCACGTGCAGGAACTTCCTCACTGTGACCAGGAAGTGATGGTGTTCTTTTAGACTCCCTTTATCCTGTTCTCACTCTGCGACCACTTCCGCAAAGGGGTTCCTGTTCTTTTTTTTTTTTTCCAATTAATCCACCCCAGTCCCCTTTGATTTGGGAATCGCCCTTCTTTCCCCTGTGACTAAGGGGCCGTTGTCAATTACAAAGCCCTGCGTCCCCTCCCCACCAAGACAAGACTTGTGCTGGTTAGCGTCCCCCCTCCCCGAGGTACAGTCACCAGTTCCGCCACGGGCCAACATGCCAGCAAGGCCAGGCTGCTAGGTCATTTTTTAATTCTTTTATTTTTAGTAGAGACAAGGTCTTGCTAGGTTGACCAGACTGATCTCCAACTCCTGCCCTCAAGCGACTTTCCCGCCTCAGCCTCTCAAAGTGCTGGGATTACAGGTGTGAGCCACCGTGTCCAGCCCAGGCTAGGTCATTTTGAGAGACTGAGATGGATGCAGGCTGAGAGATGCTCTCTCTTCCCTTCTGGGATTGCAGCCTGCAGGGGCTGCAGCCTGAGCACGGCAGTGGCAGTCTTCCCCACGGTGCGGAAAGAGCCCGCCTGGGAAAGGAACAGCCCAGAAGAAAGCAAACGGAGCGAGGGCGAGTGCCCGGCATCAGCTGGTGCATTTTTTTTGAGCCTGCGCTTTTCATGAACAGCAGCCAATAGTTTCCTTTTTCCTTGTCAAGCTTCGTTCTTATTAAATCGGGTTTCTGATGCTTGCAACTGGAAGGGTCTAATACACAGGGATTATAAATAATCTTTTTTCCCCTCTTCTTGTCAAGCACATCTCTTCTGTATTTTAGGCCAGAGCTCTCTCCATCAAACACGATTCTGCACAGTTATGGGCACTCGTACATTAAACAAGCATTCACAAGTAGTACTATAGATCCCTTCATTTCAATACAGACTAGGATTATATGTATTACATATTTGTTTAAAAGTTCATTTGAAAGGTTTAAAGCTTTCCTGTGCACATATCTTGCTATCTTAATTCTGGTAGTGAGCTCCTGGACAGTAGCATGCATAGGTCTATCTTTTTGTTGTCCCCGGACACTGCCTAGTATATTACAGATACGTACTCCCTTACCCAAAGCCCCAGGAGCCATCCTCAGAATTCAAAGTATTCTGGATTTTAGAAAGGCAACACAGAGGGCCGGGCGCAGTGGCTCACGCCTGTAATCCTAGCTCTCTGGGAGGCCGAGGTGGGCGGATCATTTGAGCTCAGGAGTTCGAGACCAGCCTGAGCAAGAGCGAGACCCCATCTCTACTATAAATAGAAAGAAATTAATTGGCCAACTAATATATTTAGAAAAAATTAGCCGGGCATGGTGGCACATGCCTGTAGTCCCAGCTACTTGGGAGGCTGAGGCAGCAGGATTGCTTGAGCCCAGGAGTTTGAGGTTGCTGTGAGCTAGGCTAATGCCACGGCACTCACTCTAGCCTGGGCAATAAAGTGAGACTCTGTCTCAAAAAAAAAAAAAAAAAGGCAACACAGAGCATAAAAATCCCCAGTGGGGCCTGCAGAAGTTCCCTGTAATATAATGCAGTGGTATATTTTCATTAATATACATATTAACACTACTTGGCGTAAATAAAGACTGAATGGCTTCACATCATTTGAGGTTAAGGTTTGCTACCAAATGAGTTTTAAAACACTCACGAGTTTTGGAACTGTTTAGGCTTTAGAATTATGGCCAGGCTTGGTGTCCCTGTCCTCTGGCCTGGGTGAGACACTCTTTCCTTACCACCCTTCTCACAGCGGGGACTAAACTGCTCAGGGTAACACAAAAAGTCCCTCTGTCTAGTCACTTTATATTTTTTCCAACAGTAAGTGGAAGTATAAATAGATATATGATGTTTGGAATGAATATATTACATATATACAAACATAAACATATATATGTGCAAAGATATAATAGAAGATATGAACCAAATTGTTTATTTTTAACATTGGTTTTCTCTGAGTAGAGGGATTATGGATGATTTTTGTTTTCTTTGTGATTTTCTGTGTTTTTGAGGTTTCCATTTTGAACATGTCTTTTTATTTATTTATTTATTTTCAGATACAGTCTCACTTTGTTGCCCTGGCTAGAGTGCCGTGGTGCCAGCCTAGCTCACAGCAACCTCAAACTCCTGGGCTCAAGCAATCCCTCTACCTCAGCCTCCCCAGTAGCTGGGACCAGGTGTGTGCCACCATGCCTGGCTAATTTCTTCTATTTTTAGTTGCCCAGCTAATTCCTTTTTATTTTTAGTAGAGATGGGGTCTGGCTCTTGCTCAGGCTGGTCTTGAACTCCTGACCTCAAGTGATCCTCCCACCTTGGCCTCTCAGAGTGCTAGGATTACAGGTGTGAGCCACCACTCCTGGCCTAAACATGTCTTTTTTTTTTTTTTTAAAGGTCGTGTTCTGTCTCCCACGCTGGAGTACAGTGGCGTGATCATAGTTTACTGTAGCTTCAAACTTCTACGCTCAAGTGGTCTTCCTGCCTCACACTCCTGAGTAGCTAGGACTACAAGCACACACAAAAAATTTTTTTTTTAGAGATGGGGTCTCACTGTATTGCCCAGGCTAGGAACATATATTCTTTAAATTGGTGTTTTTGTATTTCTTCCTTTCTAATAACTATGTGTCTTTGTTTCCCAGGTCTCATTTTATTGGCCAGGATTCCAGGAGTAATAATGTGATAGAGATTATTCTCACTTTATTCCTGACTTCAATAGGAAAGAACATATTTATGGAATTAGCGATTAAATCAACATTATTTTTAAAAGCTTTCATACTTTTGATTTATACCACATGGGGAATCTAAATGGTATAGATAAAGGATCTTTCCACATAAAGGGATCCAAACAAGTGCGTAACATAAGGAATTTCACAGTTATAATCTTCACCACTGATTCTCTGGAGGATAGAAAATTGAAAATGGCAAAGGAAAGTCAATAATCATTTAAACACTGATTTATTCTTTATTTATATTTTGAAGAAGTAGTTTTATAGAGTAATTTCAAGAAAATATAATCTGAAAGCTAAAATGAAAATATTTATCTAAAAAGAGTGGGAGAAAAAGAAAATTGAAAAATATAATGGCAATGAAGTACTCCAGAAAGAGAATTGGGAAATCTTAAAACAACAACAACAGAAGTCTGAAGTGTAGAAAGTTCTAAGCAAAGTCAAGTAAGAGTCACCAAAAACCAACCAACTAAACAAAACCCAAAAAAACTCCAGGAAAAGTATTTCATGTGTTATTGACTAAGGAATAGAATATATGAATTACCCTGCTAGGGAAGTAAGATAAATTTGAGATCAGTTTAAAGTTTATAAAACCAAGTTGAAAGGAAAGACAGAAAAGAAGAAAAATGCACCCCACCATGCAAGGTCATGCAACCATCACTGACAAGTGGGCCACCTTTGTCCACACATGGCAATGCAAATCTGTGACCCTGGGATGGCTTATTATTCTGAAAATTAAGTCACAACTCCAGCCCTTCTGCTACCCACCCATACCCACCAACGGGATTTATTCTGGGGTCCTTACTGATTTGTCACAATTCAGAAAGGATCCAGAAATATTTGCTAAAAAATTCTTTTTTGTGGGCCACTAAATTTGCCTTTTATGCCAGGAATGATCTTCGTAATGAGAACTAAGTTCTGTAGAATCATGCAGATCATAACATTTTAAAAAGAAAGCAAAATTCTATTTTAAGGAAAACTTTGCTGGAACAATGCTGAAACCAGCTATTTTTGGATCACAGGATAATTCTATATCTTAAAGAAGAAACTGGCTGGGTGAGGTGGCTCACGCCTGTAATCCCTGCACTTCAGAAGGCTAAAGCAAGAGGACTGCTTGAAGCCAGGAGTTTGAGACCAGCCTGGGCAACACAGGAAAACCCAGTCTGTACAAAATAAAAAACAAACAGCCAGGTGTGGTGGCATGTGCCTGTGGTCCTAGCTACTTGGGAGGCTGAGTCAGAAGGATCCACTGAGCCCAGGAGTTCCAGGCTGTACTGAACTGTGATTATGCCACTATATTACAGCCTGGGCAACAGAGCCAGACCCTGTGTCTGGAAAAAAAGAAGCAGCAGCAGCAGAAACTATCCTATGACTATCATAGTTTACAGGAAATCTTAGCCATTAAAAATTGTTGTAACTCCATTGTTTAACTTGTTTTCTACAAAAATTTTCCTAGCCCAATCTACTATCATGATATCATGATGACTTCTCTTCCTTCATGTAAACTGTTAAATTTTAGCATGTTCAGTCTGTGTGCGGTGGCTCATGCCTGTAATCCTAGCACTCTGGGAGGCTAAGGCAGAAGGATCGTTTGAGCTCAGGAGTTCGAGACCAGCCTGAGCAAGAGTGAGACCCCATCTCTGCTAAAAATAGAAAAAAGTAGCCGGGCATGGTAGCACGTGACTGTAGTCCCAGCAACTCAGGAAACTGAGGCAGGAGGATTGCTTGAGCCCAGGAGTTTGAGGTTGCTATGAGCTAGGCTGACGCCATGGCACTCTAGCCCGGGCAACGGAGTGAGACTCTGTCTCAAAAAAAAAAAAGTTTTAGCATGTTCAAAATATCCAAACGATGATATTATTGTGACTTGTTTTCAGATGACTGGGTTTTGCCTGGAAAAATCAGGTTTTAGCTCTTACCAGAAGCAGCATAACTTTAGGAGAGAAAGCTCTGTTCTATCTCAAAAGGATCCAAAGAATGAGGTAGAAGTCAACTTACAGGCCTATGCATTAAGCATGCACAACCCGGCACGCACAGCAGTAAGTCAGTCTCCCCACGAGACCCCTTTCTCACTGCAGTCAGCTGCAAAACTAGGAAGAAGAATGACCTCCCTTCCCACCAGAACCTGTGGTGGGGGTCCCTCTGCAAACACAGGGGCTGTGAGACCTGGAGGCCAAGGGACAGAGGCTAATGCGGAAGTTCAACCTCTTGGAGAGCAAAAGCAATAGACAATGGGGATTGTCTTGCAAGCTGAGGGCATACAAATCCCCACTGGAGGAATAAGGCAGGGGACAAGCCCCAGCCTGAAGAGTATCTGTCTGTGTATTGCTGTGAGCATTAACCAAAAAATAAATGGTGCCACCTCTAGGTACATGCCCCAAAGAATTGAAAGCAGGGATTCAAACAGGTACTTGTACACCCATGTTCATAGCAGCATTATTCACAACAGCCAAAGGCGGAAACAACCCAGCTGTCCACCAGCAGAGGAATGCATGAACAAACTGTGGTCTATACCGACAATGGAATATTATTCAGCCATAATAAAAAGGAATGAAATTCTGATATAGGCAAAAACATGGATGAAACTTGAAAACATTATGCTAAAGTGAAGTAAATATTGTGTGATTTCACTTATCTGAGGTACCTACAAGAGGTATATTCATGGTGGCTGAAAGTAGCATATCGATCACTAGGGTTTGGGAGGAGAGCAAAGGGGAGTATTGTTTAATGGGTACAGAATTCCAGTTTGGGATGATGAGAAAGTTTTAGAGATGGATAGTGCTGATGGCGCTACATTGTGAATGTCCTTAATGCCACTGAGTTGTGTACCTAAACTTGGTTAAAATGGTGAATTTTAGGTTATGTATAACTTGCCACAATAAAAAACCAAACCAAAACAAAGGTAATAAATACTCAAAACTTTTTTTTTTATTCATGGCTTGTTGGATCAAAACTTTTCTTAAAAAGGTACTATGAGGCTGGGTGTGGTGGCTCATGCCTGTAATCCTAGCACTTTCAGAGGCTGAGGTGAGAGGATCACTGGAGGCCAAGAGTTTGAGACCAGCCTGAGCAAGAGCAAGACCCCATCTCTGCAAAAAATATTAATAGAAAATAAATTAAGCAGGCATAGTGGCATGTGCCTACAGTCCTGAATATTCGGGAGGCTGAGACAGGAGGATTGTTTAAGCCTGGGAGTTGGAGGTTGCAGTGAGCTCTGATGACATCACTGCACTCTAGTCTGGGCAACAGAGTGAGCCCTTGTCTTAAAAAAAAACAAGTACTGGCCAGGTGAGGTGACTATGCCTGTAATTCTAGCACTCTGGGAGGCCGGGGCGGGAGGATTGCTCGAGGTCATGAGTTCGATACCAGCCTGACCAAGAGTGAGACCCCGCTTCTACTGAAAATAGAAGAAAATTATCTGAACAACTAAAAATATATATAGAAAATATTAGCCGGGCATGGTGGTGCATGCTTGTAGTCTCAGCTACTCAGGAGGCTGAGGCAGGAGGATCGCTTGAGCCCAGGAGTTTGAGGTTACTGTGAGCTACGCTGATGCCACGGCACTCTAGCCCGGGCAACAGAGTGAGACTCTGTCTCAAAAAAAAAAAGTACTATTGAAGTCCTATGGCTGCCTGGCCTCGTTTACTGCCCAATAAATGCTAAGATCTCTTCCTTTTATCTTGCCTTTTCTCCCCACACCCTCCTCTTCCCCCCACTTAGCCCTCAGTGTACCCTTAGTGCTTGGGGACACTCCACACACCACTCTTTCTTACTTCAGAGGTTCAGAGGAAACTATTTGTAAATGTTGCCAAAAGAAGTCGTAAAGTGGTTGCAGGGTTCATTCCAGCAATTTCCTTCCTGTCTCTGGTGTCATCAATTCTTCCCTTCCCGCTGGGTCATTCTGATCAATAGATCCATGAGTCTCCTTGAGAACAACCAACCACCCAACCCACCAAAAACCCAAATCCCTCAGCCCATATTCCCCTCCAGCAACTGCCCCAATCCTTTGCTCTTGCCTGTCACAATCAGAGTTCTCCAGAACTTTCTGTCCTGTTTCTACCTACTCTATCCTCAACTCACTGCCATCTGGCTCCCATCCCCACCCTAGAACTGAAATTACCATTGTAAAGGTTACCACTGACCCACATTTGCCCAAACCAGTGGTCAGTCTTGGTCTTCGTGGCCTCACCGTGGCAGTCAGTGGCCGGCCACTTGTTGGAACACGGCCTTTCCCTGCCTCCGTGGGCTGCCCTCTCTCCTGGCTTCACTCCTGCTCTGGGGCTCTTCCTTGTTGCCTCCTCTGCTGCCTCCTCCTCCTCCCGTGTCCTGAACCTGAAGGTTGAAGCCCCTTCTCCCCGGTACTTTCACCCTCAGTCATCTCACCAGCTCAAGGCTGTAAATGCCACTCATATGCCGATGACTTCCAGATCTTACCTGTAGTTCTGACCTTTCTCTTGAACACCACACCCATGAGGCTGCTTATGAGGCCGTCAGCCTGCCGGACTTCTCCAAGGCTGGGTAAGGGACACCTCAAGTCCAAGAGATTTCAAGGAGAACTTTACATCCATTGCTAAACTTCCCAGAAACAGTCTTCCTTCACCTTCCTCACTGGAATCAATGTTGCCACCGTCCATCCAGGTGCCCAAACTCAAATTCTGCTGATTGAATTCTGCCTACCACCCTCCGTGGCTTCCTGTTACAGTTAGGAAAAACAGCACGGTCTATCAGGGACGATGTGACGTGGCCCTTGCCCACCTCTGTGACGTCATTTGGCACACTCTCCCCTTGTCTCAGTGTGCTACGTCTGTTCCCAGGACACATTTTTCTCAGTCCTGGCCTTGTGCCAGCTGCCTGCCCTGCCTGGACAGCTCTTTCCCCATATCTTCACCCAGCTGATTCTTTCTTAAGTCAGTCCTCAAATGACATCTCGGAGACTTGCTTTACCTTCCAGTCTAGAGCAATGCTTGCCTCATTGTTTCCTATTGTATCATTGCTATCATTTCCTTAGAATCCAGCATTATCTGTGATTGTCTTATGTGTTTATTAATTTATTTTTTTATTGTTATTGTTCTTTTTATTTTTTCGTTGTCGTTGAGACAGAGTCTCACTCTGTTGCCCAGGCTAGTATGCGGTGGCGTCAGCCTAGCTCACAGCAACCTCAGACTCCTGGGCTCAAGCTATCCTTTTGTCTCAGCCTCCTGAGTAGCTGGGACTACAGGCATGCACCACCATGCCTGGCTAATTTTTTGTATATATTTTTAGTTGTCCAATTAATTTCTTTCCATTTTTAGTAGAGATGGGGTCTCACTCTTGCTCAGGCTGGTGTCGAACTCCTGACCTTGAGTGATCCTCCTGCCTCAGCCTCCCAGAATGCTAGGATTACAGGCGTGAGCCACCATGCCTGCCCTTATGTGTTTTTTATTTTCTGTTTTCTCCAATTAGAATGAGACCATGAGACTGAGGATGTCATGTGTTATTTACTGCTCTATCTTTAGAGATGGGAACATTCTGAAACTTGGGGCATGCTTACTAAAAATTTGAGAATGAATGAATACTTCTCTGTTTTAGAAAATGCATAGCTAATTGTTCTAGCCTTTCAGTAACCTGGCACTGATCTGAGCTGGTCCCTGTGGGATCCTGCAGCCTAAGCAAGCAAAGGGTCTCAGGGTCTTGTGGGAACAGAACTTCAGCAGATGGAATCTCTGTGAATATTTATGCAATGGCCTTGAAGTCTCTGGGCACTTTTCCTTGGTGAGGTAGAGAAGGGAGGCCCAACAGCCACACTGAAGCTCCTTATCTCTTATGCTTCCTCTAAAAAGCCCACAAGGAAGTCTCCTGTGAAGAATTTTGGCTCGGAGCCCTTATCATCAGATGCTCTGCCTGCTGACTGGTGTCTTAGAATTTGAAATCTTCTGGTCTCCTTGCATCTCATCAACTTGTGTTAGGAGGCTGCTGAGGTAAACCACCTCGGGATGGGTTGAAAATGTTTGTTTTTCAAGGAAACTTCCATACAATCTTATTACTGTATTTGATCACATTGGGAGAGAAAGACAGTGAAGATGAACACTTGATTCCAAACAAGGCCCTGGAAAAGATGTATTTCATTTGCCTGGCTTCTGCCAGATACTGTGTTTCCCCGAAAATAAGATAGGGTCTTATGTTTATTTTTCCTCAAGAAGATACCCTATGGCTTATTTTCAGGGTATGTGTTATTTTTTTTAAGTACAGTACAACAATCTGCGTTTATTCAAATATAGTTAAGTCGTCTTCTTCTAGAACATCATCATAACTCTCTAAACCCCGAATTCCATCCTGAATTTCTTGCGACTCTATTTCCTTTAGAACCATTGGCCCCAATCTCTCATGTGGAGCAATAGAGCTCTCATGGGGCAGATGAGAAGGGCTGCTCACCTTCTTTACGGCTCCGAGACAAAATGCATGGGTTGTGCAGATGCTCTGCGTAGCCACGCCCATCTCTAGGTCTTATTTTGGGGGTAGGGTTATATTGCGCAAATGCTTAGAAATCCTGCTAGGGCTTATTTTATGGGTAGGTCTTATTTTCGGAGAAACATGGTAGATCAATTCGCATCTGGTGGAACATGACTGGGCACTTTGCAGTGGTTGGTGGCCCTCCGTGTACCCTTAGTTCTTAAGGACACTCCACACACCTCTCTTTCATACTTCAGAGGAAGCTATTCGTAAACATCTCCAAAAGAAGCCGTAAAGGGGTTGTAGCTTTGATTCCAGCAATTTCCTTCCTGTCTCTGGTATCATTAATCCTCCCTTCCCGCTGGGTCATTCTGATCAATAGATCCATGAATCTCCCTGAGAACAACCACCCATCCAACCAAAAAAAACCCCAAATCCCTGAGCCCATATTCCTCTCCAGCAACTGCCCCAATCCTTTGCTCCTGCCCGACACAATCAGAGTTCTCCAGAACTTTCTGTCCTGTTTCTGCCTACTCTGTCCTCATCTCACTGCCGTCTGGCTCCCATCCCCACCCTAGAACTGAAATTACCATTGTCAAGGTTACCACTGACCCCCATTTGCCCAAACCAGTGGTCAGTCCTCGTCACCGTGGCCTCACCGTGGCAGTCAGTGGCCGGCCACTTGTTGGAGCACAGCCTTTCCCTGCTTCCGTGGGCTGCCCTCTCTCCCGGCTTCACTCCTGCTCCGGAGCTCTTCCTTGTTGCCTCCTCCTCCTCCCGTGTCCTGAACCTGAAGGTCGAAGCCCCTTCTCCCCGATACTTTCACCCTCAGTCATCTCACCAGCTCAAGGCTGTAAATGCCACTCATATGCCGATGACTTCCAGATCTTACCTGTAGTTCTGACCTTTCTCTTGAACACCACACCCATGAGCCTACTTATGAGGACATCAGCCCGCTAGACTTCTCCAAGGCTGGGTAAAGGGCACCTCAAGTCCAAGAGATTTCAAGGAGAACTTTACATCCATTGCTAAACTTCCCAGAAACAGTCTTCCTTCACCTTCCTCACTGGAATCAATGTTGCCACCGTCCAACCAGGTGCCCAAACTCAAATTCTGCTGATTGAATTCTGCCTACCACCCTGCACTTCTTTCTTTTTTTTTTTTTTGAGACAGAGTCTCACTCTCTTGCCCAGGCTAGAGTGAGTGCCATGCCATCAGCCTAGCTCACAGCAACCTCTAACTCCTGGCTCAAGCAATGCTACTGCCTCAGCCTCCCGAGTAGCTGGGACTACAGGCATGCGCCACCATTCCCGGTTAATTTTTCCTATATATATTTTTAGTCGGCCAATTAATTTCTTTCTATTTTTAATAAAGATGGGTTGTGGCTCTTGCTCAGGCTGGTTTCGAACTCCTGACCTTGAGCCATCCTCCTGCCTCAGCCTCCCAGAGTGCTAGGATTACAGGCGTGAGCCACCATGCCTGCCCTTATGTGTTTTTTATTTTCTGTTTTCTCCAATTAGAATGAGACCATGAGACTGAGGATGTCATGTGTTATTTACTGCTCTATCTTTAGAGATGGGAACATTCTGAAACTTGGGGCATGCTTACTAAAAATTTGAGAATGAATGAATACTTCTCTGTTTTAGAAAATGCATAGCTAATTGTTCTAGCCTTTCAGTAACCTGGCACTGATCTGAGCTGGTCCCTGTGGGATCCTGCAGCCTAAGCAAACAGAAGGTCTCAGGGTCTTGTGGGAACAGAACTTCAGCAGATGGAATCTCTGTGAATATTTATGCAATGGCCTTGAAGTCTCTGGGCACTTTTCCTTGGTGAGGTAGAGAAGGGAGGCCCAACAGCCACACTGAAGCTCCTTATCTCTTATGCTTCCTCTAAAAAGCCCACAAGGAAGTCTCCTGTGAAGAATTTTGGCTCGGAGCCCTTATCATCAGATGCTCTGCCTGCTGACTGGTGTCTTAGAATTTAAAATCTTCTGGTCTCCTTGCATCTCATCAACTTGTGTTAGGAGGCTGCTGAGGTAAACCACCTCGGGATGGGTTGAAAATGTTTGTTTTTCAAGGAAACTTCCATACAATCCCATTACAGCATTTGATGACATTGGAAAACACAGCGAAGATGAATACTTGATTCCGAACAAGGCCCTGGAAACGATGTATTTTGTCTCCCTGGGTTCTGCCAGATAGGTTGAAGAAGATCAATCTGCATCAGGTTGAACTTGACAGGGCATTTTGCAGTGGTTGGTGAGCGTGGTGGCATGATTTAGGACTCCCTCTCGGCAACGAGGATTTGCTTAGGCTGGGATTCTTTGAAGATGTGCCAGTGAATTACAGTTGTGTCTTTTCCTGTAGCCCTGGCACCATGAACAAGTAGTCGTGACGCTATTGAATGTGACCAGGTACAGGCACTGGGCTAAGCACCTTGCGTGCAGTGTCTCAGTGGGTCCTCACAACAGTCCTGTGAGACAGGTAATGTGGTTAACTTCCATTATGCAGCTGAGGAGGCTCAGGCACAGGGAGGACCAGTAACTCACCCAAGGCAGTGCGAGAAGTGAGTAGCAGCCTCTCCATGAACCCTCGATGTGGACCTAGGCTATGAACACTCATCCCCATGACTTATGGCTGGGCTGCATGGTTTGTGTGAGCGCCATGAAATCGTATGGGAAAATATATACCTGATGCAAATATTTCTGGAAAGAGGTTCTATAATGATCACATTTCCAAGGGCTTGTGACCTCAAAAGATTAAGATCCACTAAAAAACAGCAGGGGAGAACAATAGATTATAATTTGTCCCAGAAGTTTCTATGCTAGTTGGCTTGCTTGGTTTTGGTCCCACATAACATTTATCTTCTTACCAAGAAAGACTTTTTTGAACTTTACTTTCTCCAGTGTGTGTAAGGAAAAATGAAAGCAATAGTATATTGGAGAGGCTTTTTAAAATTACACCTGTCTCTAAGAACCAACAGCCACCCTAGACTATTCTCAAGGACCTCTAGTTCAGTCTTCTGCTACTCTGCAGTCAAACATTTTTTTTTTTTTTTTTTTTGACATGCAGAGGATAAACCCATAAGAAAACTCCTTGGTATTTCTTGAATGTATTTCTTGAACATCTGTCATCTGCCAGGCACTCTGCTTTGCGTGAGCCCACAAACATGGCTGGAACAGTCCTTGATTCTAGTAGGGGAAACAGATATGTAAGTGCACAATTTCCTTAATTTATGAAGAGTTCCCATAAATCAATGTAGAAGACTAACTTTCCAGTGAGGAGGTGGCAAAGGATATGAAGGGACAAGCCACAGAAGAGGAAATGCACATGGTTCTTAGACATGAAATGATGCTTTACCTAACTCATAATACAAGATACGCAAAACTAAAACGAGATCAAAACCTCTCCTGGAGCAACTCATAGATGATCTCATAGCACAGGGAGGCCAATAGGATAAAGTGGGAAGAGTGCCCTGGGTTTGGTGATAAGGGTGTAGCTTCTTAGGAATGATTTTTGTTGACACATAATCCTACTTTGTAAATTTTTTAAATGGCCACCCAACATCTTTCGAACAACCTTCCAATCTTTGGGGAATATTATGCCTTATGAATCTCGACACCCCAGAAACTCCCTGTCCCTTGAGGCGAGGGCTCAGGCATTGACACCGGCTCTAACTTGTTTCGAAAGAGAGTGATGCTGTACATTTGTATCCCTGTAATGTGCTGGGAAAAAAAAGAAAAAAAAAATAGAAAGAGGGTAATGCAAAGACAGAAACAGGTGCTGTGGGGAGGGTGGTGGTGCCGGTCCCGGCTTTGGGACAGCAGCAGTGGAGATTCTGGTGCCACATGCCGCGCAGCGCCCTGGCCTGGAGCAGCAGCAGGAACTTTTATCCCGGAGCAGTGCTGGCTGCAGAACTTCCAAAGCTGATTCCTGGACTCTCGTAAAGATTTTGGTAGCATGTCTATTAATATCATTTAATAAATATATTTTCTGTTTTAAATAGCTTATAAAGGGTTTGTAGGCCGGGCGCGCTGGCTCATGCCTGTAATCCTAGCACTCTGGGAGGCCGAGGCGGGAGGATTGCTCGAGGTCAGGAGTTCGAAACCAGCCTGAGCAAGAGTGAGACCCCGTCTCTACTAAAAATAGAAAGAAATTCATTGGTCAACTAAAATATATAGAAAAAATTAGCCGGGCATGGTGGCACATGCCTGTAGTCCCAGCTACTTGGGAGGCTGAGGCAGAAGGATCGCTTGAGCCCAGGAGTCTGAGGTTGCTGTGAGCTAGGCTGACGCCACGGCACTCTAACCCAGGCAGCAGAGCGAGACTCTGTCTAAAATAAAAAAGGGTTTGTAGTGATTTGCAGGGTTTGGGAGGGAGGATGTAAGTTAGAAAGAATTCCAAGGGTAAGTGGCTGGTGGATGTTGGAAGCCAGTTTTCTCTGTTGGAGTAGGAGATCTCAGGTAAGCAAGATGAGAATGCTAGGATGATTCATGTAGTACTGGATTAGGGTTGGAGATCAGCACAAGCTCGTTTAGCTTGATATAGACACAAATGGCTACATATAGAAATATTTTTAAATATATGCATATGCCTGTGTAAATATAGCATATGCACATATATTTTCTTGCTCTGTCAGCTGAAAGGCTTAGAAGCAATAACACCCCAATAGCAATGTGCACACCTAGGACCTAGATCTTGGCTTCTATCACTGTTCTCCAAGAAAGGGTACAAAGGATTCTTGGAGGAATGGCTGATTTGAGAAGTAGGGTAGGAAACATACAAGATGAATCTGGAGAATTTCGTAGTACTAGAAAATAAGGAAGTGCTCAAAACAAACAAATAAACAAACAAAAACCCCAAACAACAACAAAAAACCTACATTGATGGGGATATATAAAAGGGACAGTAGAGCCAACTTAGAGTTCCCAATGGCTAAAACTGGAACAATTTTAGCAACTAAATGAATAAAATAGTGTAAAATAAATATTCATAACTCCATACTGATATAAATAAATGATCAAGTAAATAATTAAGGAGAAAAGACAAATCTCCCATGCAGAAGAATTGCAAACAATTGATGTAGATACTCTGCCCACAAGGAGGTGGAGCATAACTCCCTGTATCTAGCTGTTTCTTTCCAAAGAGTCCAGTGTGGCAAGGGGGAGGGTGACTTTAGAGTGGAGGAACCCGACACATACCATCTCAGCCAGCTGATCAGCGTCAACATCAACAGCGATAAGTTATGTTGACAGTATACCCTTGATGAGATGTGATAAAAATAGCACTTTATCTCTGTGGTCTTCCTTACAATAACCCATAACATGAATCTAATGGTGAGAAAAACATCAGACAAATCCCAAAAGAGGGACTTTCTACAAAATACCGACCAGTGCTAGAAGCTGACCGGGAACAAGTCAAAGGATCGGTAGGTGGCACGAGGTCCAGCTGAGATGGGGAGATAGGCACTTCCAGCGACAGCAATCTGTGCTCTTATCTCTTGTCTCCATGCAGCTGGAGATAGGAGCAGAGAAGACGGGGTGGGGGGTGGGGGGGGACTGGATCCTGGATTTGTACAGGGAGTGGAATAGGTGGTCGGGGAGTTGGGGGCCAGAGAGTAGTAAAGTTCTAGACTAAGAAAGAAGGTAGTAAGACCAGGAGGAGCTTGCTACTAGGGGAAAGTGTGGGGCCGAGGAGCTGGAGGTCTGCCTTTGGTTGAAGACGGTGGGTTATGGGATAGTGGAATGAAATTCCGATTCTGGTCACAGTAGAGGGACATGAAATGTGAGTTTGGGGGCCATGCCATAATAAACTATGGAACATTCACATAAGAAAATGTTAAGTCGCTATTAAGCAAGGTAAATGAAAAAAGCAGAAGCAAAGAGGTGAGAAAATGTAAAGGGTGGCTGAGAAATGGTAAGGAATCCTGTTTGATTAGAATGGAAGATCTGTATATTTGCAAGTTGGAGACACATTGTGGCCTGTTTCTGTCTGCAGTAGGGTGTATGTACACAGTGCAAAATAATAATGTCTTCTTCTTCAAGTCAACTTCCTATCAGAGGGTGGGAGATGAGCATGGAGATCACAGAGGTAGATTAAAAGATTAGGACTGAAGGACGACTACTCTGATTTCTGTACCAGGTCAATGGCATTAAAAAAAATTGATGAGGGAGCCCATCAATAGAGTCTTAAGAGGTATAGCAACCAAATGAAATGTGTGGAACTGTTGTGGCTATTGACTCAAATCAACTAAAAAAGACTATTCCATGAACTAGGGGAAATCTCAAATGGACTGTGATTCAGATACTATCGAGGAATTACTGTTAATTTTGTAGGGGTGACAATGACACTGTAATTATGTAAAGAAAATGTCTGTATTTTTAGAGATGCTTCCTGAAGTATGAGGGGCTAAAGTGACACGACGTCCAGAATTTGCCCTAAAGAAAGGAGAAAATTGGGCTAGACGAAGAAATGTGGCAGATCTTGGTAACTGTTGAATCTGGAAGTTCAGCATGCTTTGAACTTTTCACGTACACTTGAAATTGTTCACAATACGTTAAAAAAATAATAGCTGGGCAAAGATTTGGGTTGAGAGTTAGAAATGTTCATTCTACCTGCAATCCCAGGGTGGGTAGGAACCCGGAGGTGACACCACTGTGCGGCGGGACAGGCGGTAGAGGTGGGTGGGCAGCTCCCCAATCCCAGGTTGGCCTCTGATCCCAGATCTGGAGTTGAGGGGTGGGGGCTGACTGCTGGAGAACCCACCCGATTTTTTCCTCTTTGCTTGACGTCTGGGAAACCCCAAGGCTCCTTCTTTTGGTCCTGCCGAAGGGAAGCACAGGACCACAGAGAAGAAGCACAGGCCGAATGACAGAAGAAACGTGCTCCCACCTCACTTGTGTGTTTGTGGCTACTTAGCAGTTCTTGTTACCCTACAGTAAGGTGTGAGAAACCGTGATTATGGTAAAGTTTGTGATGTTTGTTTTTCCCCAAGATCAAAACTCCACCTCCCCTCTGTTAACATAAGCCATCAAAAGTCGATCTGTATTTAATTTTCCTTGGGTGGTCCTGGGTTGACATCTTGACCTTTTGTCTTGCCGTATGAACTTGGGAACCCAATCCTTCGTTCCATCTGCTTCAGAGACAGCCCACCTCCCGCTGCTGGCCTGGAGGTTCCAGCGTGGATTCTGTGTTTTGAAATGTCGTCTAAAATTACAGGGAACAAGAGAGCCTTACATTTCATGTGAGTACTCCCAGTGAAAAGCATGTGTCCCAGCCACATTTGTGCACAATTGGTCTGCAGTTATGAGAAAGCAGCAGAGCAGGTGAGGCCAAAAATGTGACCCCTCCTCGCCCCCACTTCCTAAAGCCTCCCCTGTGTTGGACAGACTGCCCCGCTGCTTCAAAGGAGTAAGTCCAGCCCATTCTGGGGTGAGTGCAGAGGCCTCCAATGGCCTGAGATCTGGCTGGGGCTCAGTGAACTCTCCCCTGCCTGGCCCTGGAGGCTTCTCCCCTTTTCCCCTGGCGGAGTTGGGGTGGAGGATGATCAAGATGAAGAGTTGTATGAAACACTTTGACTTAAGCATGTGACAAAAAAGAATAAAAACATAATATATAAATTATAGAAAAATATTCAAAATAAAAAAAAAAAAAGATGAAGAGTTGTGACAACTGATCCAGGAACCTGAGCTGCTCGAGTTTTGAAAGCACCTTTGCATGTTGGAGTCCTTCCCGAAGGCCACTCCTTCAATCTGAGCACAGCTGCACGGCCACCCCGACCCCGGCACCTAAAAGGCGGGGCTATCCCAGAAATGCAGAAATGTACACAGGGCCACATGCCCCTGTACCAATCACAATCACGGGGCACGAGAGCCCTGGGAGAGGAGCACAGGAGTCCCAGCGTCCCTCCTTGTGTGTTTCTTCCCTTGGAGCGGTCCCTCCCTGCACAGGAAAATGCAGCTCGCTTTGTTCCTTACCTCCTGGCACCCTCCGGCTACAGGACAATAGTGCTGGAAAGTTAGCAGTCATCTGAAACTTCGTATCATTAGCCTTCTTCTCATTTCCCTGGAGTCTGAAGTCTGTTCCTATTGAAAAATCCTAAAAAGGCTGGATCCAAATCATAAAACACAGCTTTTATATGGAATTACTATGATGTGGGCATCTTGAATTCATTACGCCTATGGTTTTATAGGGTATATTTAAAATGCATATACTAAAATGAATGTAAACTTTACGATTCATTTTGCCCAAGAGGAAAAAAAAGGATGAGAGGAAATGAGAGTCGTGCTCTGGCGCATTTACCTTTGCGGAGCCTCACTCGGCGTCTGGAGTGCAGAGGGCTGTGCAGCGCCACCCTGGGGACTCGCTCCCTTCGCGTGCAAGCTCACTTCTCCCCAGGTTGACAGTCGTGTTTTCACACGGCTCCGCTCATCGCCTGAGAATCTGCTCACATGAAACCATCTCGTGGCTTGGAGCAAAATTGTTCAGATTTTTCAGGTGTGCGGATGCAATTATACATCTACAGCTCTGGGACTGCTGCTCACCTGCGCGTGAGCTCACCTGCGGGTTCATGCCTGAACCTTCCCGGAGATGGGTCCAGAGATAAACTCATTCAGGCACGACCATGAAATTCGAGGCTGGGAAAGCAGATTTGAAAAGCTGCATTTGAGCAATCTTGATTTTCAGGTGAGGCCGAACTCCCTGAACTTAACTCACAGAAGTTCCGATGTAATGCAGGGCAATCCCCGGTTGCCGTGAGGGTCTACCCCTTGGTAAAGTTCTTATGTCACTGTGGTCATTAAGTTGTCTGGAGGAAATAAGTAGTATGAGCCGGCTCTATGGATGAAATAAATCAATATATTTAAGACTCATAAGCAATTGACACATAGCAAGTGCTATATACTATTTGTTTCAAAATTTGGTTTCCAAAACAGTGTGATCTGTTCTCTCTCTCCCTTCTCTCTGTTTCTCTGTCTCTCTCTCTCTTTCTATCTGTCTCTCTGTCTATCCAGAGACATTGGATTTGAATCATGGCCCTGCCACTTTGTAGCTGTGTAATTTAAGGAAAGTTAAACGATCTTTTTTTTGCCTCAGTTTCTTCATCTGTACAATAGGCATAAGAATTGTGCTTTGCAATACTATTTTGAGAATTACATGCAGGACTATTAAAACTCTTCAAACAAATCATAAGAGTGCTATAATTCTGAAGTGATAGGCCTTGCCTAAAAAATAAATAAGTAAAAGATCTCTGTAGTGTTCGTTATCATCATTATTGTACCTGGAATGATGTTCACCAAAACGTTAATAATCATATTTCTGAGCGGTAGACTCCAGATGAATGTCTACTTTATATCATGTTGGGTAAGTTGAAGCTTCTGGGCAGGGGTACATTTTCTTGGCCTTCCTAATCTTTGTGTATTTAGTGCTGTGTCTCATTGATAGTAGCTGCTCAATATTGAATTCAGCTGTTAAGATTGCATTGTGTAATCCTAGCACTCTGGGAGGCTGAGGCGGGAGGATTGCTTGAGCTCAGGAGTTCGAGACCAGCCTGAGCAAAAGCGAGAACCCCGTCTCTACTAAAAATAGAAAAAAATTAGCCAGTCAACTAAAAATGAAACAAAAAATTAGCCAGGCATGGTGGCTCACACATGTAGTCCCAGCTACTCGGGAGGCTGAGGCAGGAGGATCGCTTCAGCCCAGGAGTTTGAGGTTGCTGTGAGCTAGGCTGAAGCCACAGCACTCACTCTAGCCCGGGTAACAAAGTGAGACTCTGTCTCAAAAATAAATAAATAAATAAAATAAAATAATAAAAGATTGCATTGCGTGGTCAGCATCTCTCCCAGGTATCCATAGTCATTGTCTAATGTTTTCATAGCTTTTCAGGCAGTTTCTGGAACAGAATTGGTAAAGTGGGATGAAATAAACAAAGCTTAGTAAATACTAGTCCACATGAATGTATTGCTCACAAAATTGGGTATCTTTCTCAAGACTCCTTGAGGGCTTAGAGAACAGGTTCTAGACTTGCTTTCTCAAGCGAGGCCCCTCTGTAAGCCTGCACTGTGTGGTTTGCCATAAAAATAACAAACAAACTACTAGTTAATCATCTGCATATGTGGTCCATGTACAGCTGGCTCCCGGGAATAGTAAGTAGATGGTATTTTATGGAAGTCAGACCTCTGAACAGGCAGTGAAATTGGCAGTCAGGGAAAACATAAACAGCAAAAAGCATGATTAGAAGACAGCATATATGGCATGATTTTATATGTAAAACTACATATATAAATTTATGTACACATATATGTATGGAATGTTTTAAATATAAGTGGTATTTATCTCTGGTAGTGGGATTTGGGGTGATTTTTCTCTCTGTTTATACTTTTTTTATACAAAAAAAATACACACAAATATATTACATATATACGAGAAAGAAAAAAACAAACACCATGGAAAATGCCCTGTTCAATAGACTTCAAAAATTAACTATAAGAATATCAAATCTGATGTCTTATAGGGTTTCTAGATTTAGCAAAGAAAATACCAGACACCAAGTTAAATTTGATAAGTTTGATAAATAATGATAAGTATGTCTCATACAATATTTAGGACATCACCTCTTTTCTTCATTTTTTTTTGAAAAAATGAAAAGAAATATTTAATGATAGGAGCATTGCTTCCACACACCTTCCATTATTTATATTTCTTTTCATTCTTTTCTCTATAAGTGGTTTTGTTTCACATTGTCCAAAATCATATTGTGTGTGTGTGGTATGTAGTAAGTGAACTTAGTTCATGTACTAAGTTTGTATTGAATCACACTATAGATCAGGCACTATGCTAAGCATTGCAAATACAGCAGGGTTATACACCTTTCACTTTGCCTCCACTCAACATAAAGTCATTTTACATGTTTTTTTGTATAAAAAAATTTAAATGAATGCATAATCTGCCACTGAGTTGGTATATTCCATTTTACTTAACCAATCTTCCATTGTGGATTAATTTATTCACGCATTTACATATTAGCTTTTTGCTATTATAAATAATAATTCCCCGAATGTCCTCGTATATCAAGCTATTCTTGTGTCTTAGCACTATTATTATTATTTTAGAGACAAGGTCTCACTCTATCACCCAGGCTGGAGTGCAATGGCACAATCACAGCTCACTGCAGCCTCCTCGGACTCTTGGGCTCAGGTCATCTTCCTGTCTTAGCCTCCCAAAGTGCTGGGACTCCAGGGCTGAGCCATCGTGCCTGGTCAGCATTATTTTATTTTTATGATAGATATTTAAAAATCCTTTTATTTTTATGCTAGCTGGAATTTCATAATAAAATTTGCTTAGAAAAGGTCAATTGGCTAGAATGACAAAAAGAGTTTTTCTGTATTTCTCTGACTACTAACATATTTAATCATCTTTCCATATATGGGTTCATTAATTTTATTTGCTGGGTTATCTACTAAATTTTTTGGGGGGGGAAGAGGGTCTTAGTGATTTTTCTTATTTACTTTATGAACTCACATGGAAAGGCTGTTAACTTTGCATCATATTTATTTTTTTGCATTTTTCCATCTGTTGGCGTTTTACTTTTGGTTATTGATTTTATTTTTATTTTTGACCTAGAGCAATTTAACATTGTTCCTAATAAAATATATTCATCTTTTGGTTTCTTTAACTGTTTCTCAGTGTAGAATATCATTTTTCTATCCAGATGTTTACTACCTGTTCAATTCTATTTTATTATTTTTTATATTTTAAAATATATTAGTCTGGTTCCACTTAGGAGTTGGAAAAATAAGAATTAAAAACAAACCAAAAGAAATATCAAAACCTTAAATCATCTGGAACTTATTTTGGTATTGGTTTGTAGTGAATGGCTGATAGAATTTTTTTCCAGATGACCTATCAATTATTCACAAAGAATAATCCATTTTTCTTTTTTTCCCTTTGATTTTTATAATGGCCTTTTTATCATATATTTAATTTTCTTATATAATAAAGCTTATCTTTGGATTTTATATAATATTCCTAATATATGCCCTGAGTAGCTGGGACTATAGGCACGCACCACCACACGCGGCTAATTTTTCTACTTTTTGTGGAGATGGGGGTCTCACCGTTGCTCAGGCTGGTCTTGAACTCCTGGCCTCAAGCGATCATCCTGCCTCAGGCTTCCAAAGTGCTAGGCTTACTGGCATTATCACTGTACCCAGCCTTCGTCTTGATTTTTGAATTAGATTATAAACGCTTTGAGAGCAAGAACCATATATGCACATCTATTTCAACAACATAGTGCTATTATACTTTGTGTGCACTCCATAAATACTTATTAAATGAATAAGAAAATAAATAGCAAGCATAGAATTAGAAATGTGTTTGGTTATTTATTTTAATCCTATGAAAATACAGTTAAGGCATATGTTTACTTTTCTGGTGTAAGTAAAACTTCATATCTTAATACAAATGGAATACTCAGTCAGAGACTCAGTGCAGACATAACATAATTTGTTTCCCCATTCATTAGCATTCGCTGGCCTAATCAATACAATGAGTGCCATGGAGTAATGAGCTCCCCATCATTGCTGGTATTCAAGTAGAGCTGGATCACTGCTTGTGAGATATGTGGTAGAGTAGATTCATATCTAGATTGCTTCCAACAAATGAGATTCACTTGTTTATCAGATACACATGGCTGAGGAAATATAAATGAGTAAGACATGGTCCCTGATCTCACAGACTAGATGAGAAACAATTACAGGGGAAAAAACCAAAAACACATGCTGTTCAGTTTGGTAGATGTGAATGAGCTATAGAGAAAGCAAAAAGTAATCAAGGGGGTTTTGGTGGAGGTAGAAGTCAGAAAAAGGCTTCATTGGAGAGGGAAAGTAATTGAGTCTTGAAGCTTGAACAGGTGTATTCCAGGCAGATGCAGGTGAGGGGAATGGGGTTCTTGGTGGAGCGAGCAAACTGAACAAAGGCACACAGGTGTGAAACCAATTAACTCTGAATGGTTCACCATAGCTGGGACAATTGCCAGGTCTTGAAGACCCCAGGTCTCTGTGAGTGTGGTTGATTCGGAGCACAGATTAGTGAGACCAACGTCCACCTCCAGGTGCCTCTGCTCCAGGGGCAGTTCTGACCCTGGCCAGGTTGCCAAATGCAGGTCACTGGATCCTGGGGCCTTACTGACCAATGGGGTTGGATCTGCCCCAGGTAATTCCTACTACTATAAAAATATCTTTTTTTTTTTTTTTTTTGAGACAGAGTCTCACTTTATTGCCCATGCTAGAGTGAGTGCCGTGGCGTCAGCCTAGCTCACAGCAACCTCAAACTCCTGGGCTCAAGCGATCCTCCTGCCTCAGCCTCCCAAGTAGCTGGACTACAGGCATGTGCCACCATGCCCGGCTAATTTTTTTTCTATATATATTAGTTGGCCAATTAATTTCTTTCTATTTATAGTAGAGATGGGGTCTCGCTCTTGCTCAGGCTGGTCTCGAACTCCTGAGCTCAAATGATCCGCCCACCTCGGCCTCCCAGAGAGCTAGGATTACAGGCGTGAGCCACTGCGCCCGGCCTAAAAATATCTTAATGGATAGCCATGTTTGTTGTTGCAACATTATATATGTGTGTGTTTATATAGATAGAGAGTAATAAATTATAGAAAATAAAATATTTAAATATATATTCTTGGACAAGCTATAGAAGTGCAAGGTGGCATTTTATTACAAAATGTATAGCAGAGAATTTTAGTGGCTTCCCAATATCAATTCTATCAGCCTGTCCATAGTAATACCTATCCTATTGATCCTCTTTTATAAATTAATCCTCATTTTTATTCAACTGAACACACTGCTGCCCAGCAAAAAGGCTACGTTTCCTACCCTCCCTGGCACCTGGAACAGCTAGCCAGTCAGATAAGAGCAGAAATGTGGTGAAATATTTCTAGCAAGTCTCCCTCAAAAAGGAAGGGTAGCTTTTTTCTTCTCTCACTCTCTTCCTTGATCCTGATGGCTGGAACGCGAATGAAAATGCAAATGCTGAGGCTCGAAGATCCGTCTTGGACCCTAGAGTGGCACTCAAGGCGGAACTACTAATGTGGAACAGCAGGACCTGGGGCCTTTGATGATTGTGGGGCTGCTGTCTGGCTAGCTAGAAAGAGTTCTCTTTTGTTTAAACTACTGTTATTTTATTTTTCATTTTGTTGTTATTCGGTGAGGTTGAACCTAATTCTAACTGCTCCAAGATCTCTGTTATAGGCCCAATTGTGTTCTTCCCAGATCCCCACGTTGAAATCCTAACCCCAGTACCTCAGAACGTGAGAGCATTGGAGATAGAGCCTTTGCTAGGGCTTAGATTTAATCCCCATTGTAACAGTAGTAAGAGGTGGGGCCTTTGGGAGGTAATTAGGATTATATGAAGTTATCAAGGTGGGACCCCCATAATGGACCTTGTGGCTGTATAAGAAAAGAAAGACCTGGACTGGCATGCTCTCACCCTCCCCACCGTTCTACCACGTGATAACACAGCACGAGGCCCTCACCCCGTGCAAGGCCTTGTCTTGGACTCCCCAGCCTCCAGAACTGTAAAAAATAGACTTCTTTTCTTTATAAATTACCCAGTGTCAGGTGTTGATTTATAGCAACAGAAAATGGTCTAAGACAGGCTTTAAAGAGGGGATTAGGTTAAAATGAGGCCATTAGGGTGGCCCTAATCCAATCTGACTGCTGTCCCAATGAGAAGAGGAGATCCGGGCGAACAGAGACCCTGGAGACGCACACGCAGAGGAAAGGCCAGGCAAGGACGTACACGGCAGCCCTCTGCAAGCCAAGGAGAGCGGTCTCAGAAAACCGACCCTGCCAAGACCTTGATCTTGGACTTCTAGCCCCTGCAACTGTGAGAAAATAAATTTCTGTTGTTTAAGCCACCCAGTCTGTGATACTTTTTTATGGCAATCCTAGAAAACTAATACAATCTCTAAAAGAAACTCAAATAAATCAATGGACACTTTGGAAATAGGTAAAAGTAATGTTTTAGAATAAAGCTATAAACACCTTTACCAGTGTTTCTCCACATTTTCTTGGAGATCTTGTGTATTCCTGACATGTTTTACTCCTGATTAGCATGAACAATTTAAGATTTACAGAAACATCCAGATGTATCATGTGCAAATACAGTTAACTTCTTATATTAAACGAAAGGGCACGGATTTGAAGATTTGTTCGCAGGACACTAAACCACTATACACTTATATTTCTGTGAAAACCTACTTGTGATCACACCCATGCAGCCTCCAAAACTAAAAAATGTGTGACAAGTTGCCCTCTTGGGGTGAGAGGTGGCAGCTGTGGAGGCCAAAGTGGGATTTTTATTTGTTTTTGTTTTTTGCTAACTGGGTTTTCCTCTGATTAAGACAACACAGTACTAACCAGGAGGGATTTGTGCTATCAAGTATGGAGAGCTATTCTGCATAAACGTTGCTTAAAGAGGAGGCCTTTTCATCCTGGCTCTTTGGCAACGATCCAAAAAAGGAGTGGAAAGTGCCGTGGAATTGGGCTGGGCTGCAGAGTCGGCAGCAGAGCTCCCAGCAAACCTCCTCTGACATTTCTTCAGCTCTTCTTTGCATGCTATGTCCAGAAAAGCAACCTTTCCTGAGGGTCTGCTCTGTGCCAGGCGCTGCCTGAAGTGCTCACCTAGCCACACCTGCAGTCTGAGCCTCCGTCTTCAGCTGTCGGGTACAAAGCATCGCCTCCCCGTCCCGATCCTTCTCGCCCCGTTCATCTGGCCATCCACTTTCTGAATATACCAAGGAAACACACCCCTTCTTAACTACATCAGAGCACAGAACCAGAACAATTTAGAGAGAGAAAGTATCTTAGAGATGATTAGATTCCTACGGCTCCTGAACAACGTACCACCTACTGGGTGGCTTAAAATGACAGAAATCTACTTTCTCACAGTTTCTGGAAGCCAGAAGTCCTAAATCAAAGTTTCAGCCATGTTTCCTCTGTAGGGAAGAATCCTTCCTTGCCCCTCTGGGTTCTGGAGTTTCCCAGCAACCCTTGGTGCTCCTGGGCTTGCAGATGCCTCACTCTGCTGTCTGCCCCTGTGGTCTCATGGCCATCTTCTCTCTTGTTTCTCTGTCTCTGTGTCTCTTCTCTTCCTATAAAAACACCAGTTATGTTGGCTAAAGGGCCCACTATTCCAATGTGACCTCATCTTAACCAATCACATCGGCGACAACCCTGTTTCCAAACATGGCCACATGGTCCTGGGGATTAGAACTGTAACATACTTATTTTTGGTGGAGGTGGGGCTACAATTGAAGCCACAAGAGAGACCCTCTCCTCTTACTCATTCCTTTTATAGCTGTTCGTTGTTAAGGAAGTCAGGATCTCAGAGGTTGAGTTGGATTGTGAATTTGTATGAAATGGTACATTATTACCCTTGGCAGTCTTGGTTTCAAGAAACTGGAAACCCATCTTGCTCTAGATTAGGCTAAAAGGAGTTCTTGGATCATGCAGTCTACAAAGGAATGAATCAGTTGGGTGCCGGCTTGGCTTCAGAACTGGAACAAGGGGCTCAAGTGGATCAGGATTTTTCCTTATTATCTTCTTTGCGCTTCATTCTTTGTTAAAAAGATTTCTCTCTCTCTCTTTTAGAGATGGGTCTTGCTCTGTCTCCCAGGCTGGATTGTAGTGGCCCCATCATAGTTCATTTGAAACCTCAAACCCCTGGGCTCAAGCGATCCTCCCGCCTCAGCCTCCCAAAGTGCAAATACAGGTGTGAGCCACCACAGCTGGCCAGGATGTCTCTTAGCGGCAGGTAATGTGACTATTGTCAGTTCCCACGTTTTGCTCTAAGGCTTTCTAGCACCAGAGAAGGCCTGCCTTTAGGGCTGGATCCCAAGGGCACATGCCCTGCGGGAGAGAGGCAGCTCTCTTAGGGACAGGGCACCTAATCCCGGACAGTGAACTGTGGCCAGTGGGATGGAGCACAGTAAAAGCAAGGCAGTCTCTGCAGTAGCCTCACAGATGAGGATAAGTGAAACAGGACTGAGCAGACGATATTATAGATGTCCACTATAAAAAGATAACTCAAGAGAGGAAAAATCCAATTTTTATGTAAATTACCCAGAGGGACTCCAATGCATATTTATATTCAGCAGAGAAATTGCTCTGTTCTCTATTTTGTGTCACTTGGTAGATCGGGTTTATATCTGCGGCCCAGGGAAATGACCTATGACAGTTACTAAATCTTCAAATAGTGATTTCAGACTAATTTGAAAATTGATTAGGTCTCATGTTTTTGCAGACATGTTTTTGCTCTTTTGAGGTGGGGGATGTTAAATATCCATTTATGAATCCAGGAGTTATTGTCAAAACAGGCTTTCAAGTCTATTACTAGCATCCACTGGAGTTTAAACATAACCATTTTTAAAGTGCATATTTTATTGAAGATATCCTTCTTTTAGTTTCTTTTAAAGCATTTGTTTAACTGTGAGAAACAGGCAACTATATGCGAATGCTAATTTACTCCAGGACTGTAGTAAGTACATTAAATATATTTACCTATTTCTAGATTATCACTACTGATTATTTGGTTAAATCAATTAGAAAATAAAAGTAATCTTTACCTCTTTCTGCTAAGCTACAGAGAACAGAGGGAGTATGATCTTTTTCCTACTGAAACATCAAATTCTCAAGGTCATACATGACAGATGGCTCTCCTGATTCCCAGCTGCCAAAAAGACATCTTCCTCTGGGTGCATGTGGGCACCTCACACCAAATTGTGCAAAAGCTTCTTCTGCTGAGCGAGTCTAGGACATAATCACCTCTTTCCTTTCCCCTTTACCCCAAGGCACTACCTAAGTCAGTGGTTCCCAAACTCAGCTGAGTGTCAGAATCCCCTGAAGGGCTTTCAAATGAATTCAGATTGGGAGTCCCCTTCCTAGAGACTCTGTGTCAGTACCTCTAGGAGTGGCCTGAGTATCTCCATTTTAAAAGTGCTCCCCAGCCCCCAAGGCGATTTGATGATGACCAGGATTTAGGAGCCACTGTCCTAAGTATCTCCTAAGTATTTCCGTCCCCACTGCTGCTACCCTAGTTCAGCCCCCACCACCTCCAGCCCCCCTCGGCACCCAGTCTTTCCGTGCTTCAAGTCGTCCTCTAACCCCCTCAACAGCTACCATGACATGTGCCCATTTTTTCCAAGCACTTTGTTAAACAGCAAAAGTACAAGGATGAATAAACCATGCTCCTCCTCTCAAGACAACTGTTTCGTTAAGGGAGATAATCTAGGAAACAGAATTCTGTTCGTGAGACAGGTGCTCTAACTAGAAGACTAGGAATTACCTGAAAGTCACAAAAAAGGAACTGATTTAACTCAACCTTAGAGAGTCTCAGAAAGCTTCACAAAGGGAGTAATGCTGAATTTGGGATGAAGACCAGTTTATCAGAAAAAAGTAAGGATGGAAGGGAGGGAGAGAATATTTCAGACAGTTTAAGCAGGGGAATAATATGACTAGATTGGTGTTTTAGATTTGTCTCCAGACTTATCTTTTGAAATCACACCTGAGAGCCTGTGTTACCCCTATTTGACAACTTGTAGCAGTTCCTCACTGTCTTCAGCGTGACATCCTAAGTCCCTTGTCTTGTATTCAAGACCCTTGGTGACCTCACCCATCTCTCTATCTCTGTCATTTGTTACCTCCTGTCCTGTGCTCTGGCCACAGTGGGTTATTGCCTGTTTTGTTTTTTTTTTTTTTCTGAGATGGAGTCTCTCTCTGTCACCCAGTCTGGAGTGCAGTGGCAGCATCATAACTCACTGCAAACTCAAACTCTTGGGCTCGAACAATCCTCCTGTATCAGTCTTCGAAGCAGCTGGGACTATAAGCACGTGCCACCAAGCCTGGCTAATTTTTTTTTTTTTTTTTTAGAGACAGTGTCTTGCTATTGCCTAAGCTGGTCTCAAACTCCTGGACTCAAACTATCCTCCTGCCTCAGCCTCCCGAGGTGCTAGGATTCCAGGAGCAAGCCACTGCGCCCAGCCAAATTTTGTCCTTCTTTCAAAAAGCTATGTTCTCATTTCTCCAAGACTCTTTGCCTCTCTCATCCTGCAGTTATCTCCCTGTCCCACACTGCTTGCCTTTATTGCCTTCTCTGCTGCCATTTTTAAATATTCACATCTTCCTGTAATTAATTTAGAGAAACTGGATATACAAACAGGTAATGGCCAGATCATATGTAAAAACATACTTGCAACCTCTAGCAACTTGCCCAGGAAACCAGCCCCTTATCTACAATCAACAGCCCAGAAAGCCAGCCTGCTGTAAGTCAGACTGGCAGGAAGTCAGGCCCCTATCTCTGGTAACAATCCGGAAAGCCCAACGACAACCCCTGCAACAAATGGCCAAGACTTGATTAATAACAGACAGCTTCCCTAATTTTTGTACTTCCAATTCAGGACCAACCAGAGAAAGCCAAATATGTTCCCCTAACCAACCGCATAGGATGCCCTGCGTCCAGAGAGCCACCTGCCCCTTCCAGCAGCCTCCAGTCCAGGCACACCTGCAGCCTTCCCTTTGTCCACTATGAAGCTCTCCCATTCCTCTGCCTGTGTTTGAGTCACTGTCAAAATGCAAGAGACAGTGGCCAACTCCCTTGCTATAAGCAAACTCTTCAAAAATAGCCTTTGCTGTTATTTGGTTGGTCTTTATTTCCACAATCTGTTTTTTAAAAAAACAAAAAAGTTGTATCACTGGTCCCTATTTTTTGCATTCTCAGGGAAATGCCCATTTATTCCTTTCCTTTGTTAAATAAGTTCCCTAATCTGGACAAAAAGTGATTAATCTCCACGCCAGTCCAAGGAGAAATGGTCAGATGCCCCAGGTCGCCGTGGGAGTTTTCTTGTCTGTTTCGTTGGGTTTTATACAACATACTGCTATGATAAATCTTGTCTATTTGATGCATCCCTGTGTTGACATTAATTTGAAGTTACTTAGGTCAAAGTTAATATTTCACTTTGTTAGAACCACTTCACTCATTTACCTGAAAGAGTAAGACAAGACGTATTTGTCACGAGTGACGCTCCTGCTTGCAGGAACGAGGACGCCCTGTAGTCACCCTTCTCCAGCCTCTTAGACTTCTCGCCTCTCGAACCAGCCCCCTAAGGGCTTCTTATGTTATTCCTTTCTGCTCACTTTAACCCTAAAAATCTGATCCCTTAAAATCTCATATCTGAATTTTCCAAGATTTCCAGGAACCCTGATTGAGCAGCGGAGTTTGAACAGCCTGCCAACCCGGTAGGACGGAACACCCAAGACACTGTTCTTTAAAATGAGTTATTTTATCCTAAAGGAAAGTTCTCAAAAGCTTTCAGTGGCTTTCCCCTGACTACAGCATGAAGTTCGGATTTGTGAGCCTGTCCACTAAATCTTGCCCAATTTCCAGCCAACATTTTCCAGTAGGAGATTTTGTGCTCCAGCGTGTGCCTCCTGCCCGCCTGCCTTTGTTCTTGTGGCTTCTTCTGCTTGGAAGGCCCTTCTCTACCCTCCTCTCCTGGCATAAGAGTCACACCTCTTGTTCTCCAAGTCCAGCATCAGCCATGGGAGAAGCACACGGGTGTGTGGGGGGGTCATTCTGGGCTTTCTTGCTTCCCAGCTGTGGGGTGCTGGACATACCGCTTAACCTTTCTAAGTCTGTTTTATCATCTGGAAACTAGGTCTCATAATAATTACCAAATAGGCCCGAGGATTTAAAGAGAAAAATGCTTGTTAAAACATTCCCAGTCAAATGTGATCGTTCTCGACATGGGTGGTTACACAGGCATTTGCTTTGTGATAATTCATTGAACTGTATATTTATGTTCAAGCACTTTTCTGTATGTGTGTTGACGTCACTTAGGCAATTAGAAACAATTGTCCAGTCTAGCTTTGTGGGATCTTAATAAAGATGATAAATATTGGTTCTCTTTCATTCTTGTCTTTTTCTGCTGGAAGCAGATGACCAGATCTGGGTAGGGTGGCTAATACAGGAATGACAGACTTACATTCACAAGAGTTTCAACACGATGCATGGAATAAGATGATATTTAAGAATGATAAGAAGAAATTTAATAGGAATCAATACATAAGAGGTTCAAAAAGAAATAGCACAAGTAACAAGTGGCAGATGTGCTTTAAGAGGAATTGTTATGAAAACTCAAAAGATTTTTAACTAACTGCAAATGTGATCTGAGTTAACAGACCAACTTGGCCAATAAATTCTATGACCCTCTGCAACACAAACAAGCAAATAAACCCAAAACAAAACAAATTTCAATATAAATTTATGTTGCAGTGGAACTATCATGCTCACATCCAGGAAGTAAATGCAACCATTGATTCTTGAATCCTTCAGACCATATCTATATTGTAGGTTTCAGTCCTGGAAGCCTCTTTTTAGGATGAGCTAAGACCAATGAACATGTCTAGGGTTCAGTGGCTAGGATCCTAAGAAGCTCTTAAACCATGTTATATGAGGCCGGCCGCAGTGGCTCATGCCTGTAATCCTAGCACTCTGAGAGACCAAGGTGAGAGAATCGCTTGAGCTCAGGAGTTTGGGACTATCCTGAGCAAGAGCGAGACTCTGTCTCTACTAAAAATAGAAAAAATTAGTTGGGCGTGGTGGTGCACACCTGTACGCTCAGCTATCTGGGAGGCTGAGGCAGGAGGATAGCCTGAGCCCAGGAGTTTGAGGTTGCTGTGAGCTAGGGTGATGTCACAGCACTCTAGCCTGGGCAACAGAGCAAGACTCTGTTCAAAAAAAAAGAAATGTCATATGAAGATCTGGAGAATTTTGCCTTAAGAGAATATTTGGAGACTGGCTGGGAGGGCTTTCTATATTAGCAAGGATTTTGTCAAGAGTGATTAGATTTATTCTATGTAGTTCAATAAGGGAAAACTCAAACCAATAGGTGAAAGTTAGCAGAGGCAGATTTTGGACCCTATTAAGAAATGAGGTAGCCCCTGATTGGGCCTACCTAAAAATGGGATGGATTGTGCCTGGCTGTCATTGGCAGTATTTAAGCAGATTCTCTACAGTTACACATCATGGCCTTTGTAGATTATATTTTTAATCTGAGTGATATGATAAATTATATGCTTTCCAATACGGGTTGAATGGTCCCCCCAGAAGATATATTGAAGTCTTAACTCCCCAGTACCTGTAAATGTGACTTTACTTGGAAATAGGGTGTTTGTTGATTTAATCACATGAAGCTGGGGTCATTAGGGTGGGCCCTAACCCGGTATGACTGGTGTCCTTATAAGAAAGGATGCAGACAGGCAGAAGGCCTCGTGAAGACACACATGCACAGAGGGAAGGTGTGCACGTGACGCAGGAGGCCGAGAATGGAGACTTGCGACTGCAAGCCAAGGTATGGAATGGATTGCTGGCAACGGCCAGAAGCGAGGAGAGAGAGCATATCTCTGCTGGCACCTTGACTTCAGACTTCAGCCTCTAGAACTGTGAGAGAATACAATTCTATTGCTTTAAGCCCCCCAGTTGGTGGTGGTTTGTGACAGCAGCCCTAGGAAATTAATACACAGAAATCCATTCCCATTCAGCCTCTGATCCTTATTATAGCAGTTGATGGCAACAATGAAGGCAGGCTTGCCGCACAAAATTGTCTGGACAGATATCTCTGGCCTTCTGCAGCCGCCCCCAAGAGGGCGACAATTTTGACCCTCGATCTCCTTGTCCGTGGAGCCTTCCCCAGCAATGCCTGTGGCTGCCGAATCCCAGGTTGAGCCTCACCGCATTTCGCCTTTGCCTTCCAGCCCCGCTTTCCGGCCCAGTGCTGCCCAGGGCTCACGGTCCGAGGGCTCTGTGAGGCCCAGGGTCAAGGCCAGGGACCTGCGATAGCTGCTACAGTAAGAAGCAATAGGCTTTGAGATCTCTAGCCCTGCATATATTTTTAAAAAGCCTTTCTGAGATGCAAACAACTCCCTGCCAACGAACCTTTGGCATACGTAGTCCCGTGCGAGTTCAGGGACAGTCCGTGTTTGACACTCAGGCCCAGTTTGTAGATAAGGCTGTAACATCGCAGCATTTTGGAACATTCAGCTGTCCAGAAACACACGCCGAAGGAGTGCAGAAAGCAGCTCATTTTTCCTCCCACTGAAACCCAGGAATGTCCTGTGAGCACTTTTGTTGAGATATGCGAATGATTTGCTTTTCAAAAAATTGTAAATCAGGACCTCCCTGTGATTCTCGCCCAAGTCCTGCTATCACGGGCAGAGCTTTTCTGGGCATTGATTGTCCCCATCGGGGGAAACAGACATGCAGAGCTGAGACCCAGAGCCAGAAAGGGAGGGAACAGGACATTGTCCCTGAAGACAGTAAGTACAACTTGGTCCTCTCTCTGACATCCTTAAAAAGACATCAAAGACTTGAGTCCTTAAGCCCCCTGCAACCCTACGTGTCCTTGATTGAGTGATGCCGGTCCCCCTGCACCGTTCCCCACACCCCATCTCAGCCAGATAACCCAAGGTAGCCTTACATAGGGTGATGCCACGTAAGACTGCATTTGAAAAGAGAGTCAACTGCTAACATATACACGTGCATGTGAATCTGTTTGAGAACCACTCTTTATGACCTGGAAGAACATCGTAGTGGGTTGAGTGGTGGCGCTGAAAGGACATGTCCTTTGCTTTAACCCCTGGGACCAGTGACGTGATCTTATTTGGAAAAAGAGTCTTTGCAGATGCAATTAAGTTAAGGATCTTGTGCTGAGATGGCCCTGGATTATCCAGTGGGCCCTCAATCCAATGACAAGTGTCCTTGTAAGGGAGAGAAGAGGAGAAGACACAGACACAGAGAGAAGAAGAGAATGCCACATGAAGACAGAGGCAGAGATGAATGATGCAGCCACAAGCCAAGGAATGCTTGGAGCCACCAGAAGCTGGAAAGGACGAGAGCTACCCTAGAGCCTTCAGAGGAAGTGTGGCTTTGCCAATCCTTTGATTTCAACTCAGGCTTCCAGAACTGAGAGAATAAATTTCTGTTGTTTTGAGCTACCATGTTGTGGGACTTTGTCACAGTGGCCCTAGGGAACCAGTAGAAGCATCAGGAGCCATTTGAGCGTGCTGTGCCGTGAGAGGGGTTGGTGCATCCTGTCCGGCGATCTCAGCACCGTGTCAAAAGGGACATTATCATTCTACTTCTG
Source organism: Mirza zaza (assembly GCA_008750895.1). Classification (NCBI taxonomy): domain Eukaryota; kingdom Metazoa; phylum Chordata; class Mammalia; order Primates; family Cheirogaleidae; genus Mirza; species Mirza zaza. The sequence goes on from VSMD01089678.1 coordinate 62,568, forward strand.
GGAATCTACCCTGAGTAAATAACTAACAGTACATGTGAGGATATAACTCTAAAAATGTTCATCACGGTGCTGTCTGAAATAAAGGAACATTGGAAACAATCTGAATGTCTCACCCTAGGTTATCAATTTAATCAAGTGTGGTGCAATCATACAAAAGAATCCTATGGAGCTGTTAACACAATATTGCAGAAATGCAACTATTGATGTGGAAAGATGTTACCAATTTACTCCTATAAAAATACATCATGGTCTGATATCATTAAAAAATACATAAGGGGGCCGGGCGTGGTAGCTCACACCTGTAATCCTAGCACTCTGGGAGGCCGAGGCGGGCGGATTGCTCGAGGTCAGGAGTTCGAAACCAGCCTGAGCAAGAGCAAGACCCCGTCTCTACTATAAATAGAAAGAAATTAATTGGCCAACTAATATGTATAGAAAAAATTAGCCGGGCATGGTGGCGCATGCCTGTAGTTCCAGCTACTCGGGAGGCTGAGGCAGCAGGATTGCTTGAGCCTAGGAGTTTGAGGTTGCTGTGAGCTAGGCTGATGCCACGGCACTCACTCTAGCCCGGGCAACAGAGCGAGACTCTGTCTCAAAAAAAAAAAAAATACATAAGTACATGTATTTTGTATATATACCTAGAAAAATCTAGAAAGGAATATGAACAGTGGTTTTCCTTGAGAGGGTGAGTGCTTTATGTTCTTTCGATTCTCTATGTCATCTGTAATTAATATATAATTTATAGAAATATTGAAAAGTAGTTATAATAATAATGAAAAACAATCAAAGACATTTCATGTAGGGGGAGCAAAAACCCTGAAACTTGTCATCAACAACACGGTGGGGAATATTATTTTGCCATGTGGAGGATTTAGGGAGACAGATCAGTGCAGCCCCAGGGGGAAAGCCCTTTGTCCCGGGAGAGGTTGCAGTGTCAGGAGTAGGCAAGTACGCAGGGGATATTGAATTAGACAGCTGCAGGACTTGTCAGAGCCTTGTATATGCTAACGTCATCATAAATCTCTAAGAGTTGGCTGAGTTACAATTTCCCTCCTACCTAATCCGATCACTGATACAGGAACATATT
>VSMD01089684.1:0-19598 GCA_008750895.1 Mirza zaza
AAAAATCAAATAATCCTATTAAAAAGTGGGCAAAGGACTTGAACAGAAACTTTTCTAAAGAAGACAGAAGAATGGCCAACAAACATATGAAAAAATGCTCAACATCTCTAATCATCAGGGAAATGCAAATCAAAACTACAATGAGATATCACTTAACTCCAGTGAGAATGGCCTTTATCAAAAAGTCTCCAAATAACAAATGCTGGTGTGGATACAGAGAAAGAGGAACACTCCTACACTGCTGGTGGGACTGCAAACTAGTTCAACCTCTGTGGAAAGCAATATGGAGATACCTTAAAGCGATACAAGTGGATCTACCATTTGATCCAGCAATCCCATTACTGAGCATCTACCCAAAAGATCCAATGACACTCTATAAAAAAGACACCTGCACTCGAATGTTTATAGCAGCACAATTCATAATTGCAAGGCTGTGGAAACAGCCCAAGTGTCCATTAATCCAAGAGTGGATTAATAAAAGGTGGTATATGTATACCATGGAGTACTATTCAGCTCTAAGAAACAACGGTGATATAGCACATCTTATATTTTCCTGGTTAGAGCTGGAACCCATAATACTAAGGGAAGTATCTCAAGAATGGAAAAACAAGCACCACATATACTCATCAGCAAACTGGTATTAACTGAGCAGCACCTAAGTGGACACGTAGGTACTACAGTAACAGGGTATTGGGCATGTGGGAGGGGGCAGGGGGTGGGTATATACACACATAATGAGTGAGATCTGCACCATCTGGGGGATGGTCATGCTGGAAACTCAGACTTGTGGGGGGAGGGGAGGGAAAGGGCATTTATTGAAACCTTAAAATTTGTACCCCCATAATATGCCAAAATAAAAAAAATAAAAAAATAAAAATAAAAAAAAAACTATGAACAAATTCCTATGCACACTGCACATATCTTATTTTGAAGTAAAAAAACAAACAGGCAAAAACACCCGCATGTGGCCCGCTGGCAGTAGTTTGAGGACCTGCCCTAAACAATACAGTATAACAACCATTTACATAGTACTTACATTGTAAATTGTATTATAAGTAATCTAGAAATGATTTAAAGTATACAGGAGGATATGCATAGGTTATATGAAAATACCATACCATTTTATATAAGGGACTTGAGTATCCAAGGATTTTGGTATCCTCAGGACCTAGAACCAATCCCCTATGGAAACCAGTGGAAAACTGTATTCTTTCCTACAATCGATCTGCCTCAGGACACATATTGCAATTTTCTTTTCCTACTTTCCCCTTCCTAATTATTCTCTCCCACTCTAGAATGTAAAGACCTGCATCTCATCCATCTGGAATCTTACTATAAAGAAAACTGAGGTATATGCTCGCTTCAGCAGCACATATACTAAAATTGGAATGATACAGAGAATATTAGCATGGAAAAAAATAAAAGAAAATTGAGGTAGAGAGACTTAGAAACTGGCTCAAAATCACCCAATTAATATGAAGCCAAGAAGCCAAACCTAGGCAATCTTATAATAAAATGTAATCCTTGCTTCAGATGCTTTAGGTTTCAAGTAACAAACTCAACATGGAATTTATTGGTTCCTATGATAAAACTTACTGATGTCACTAGAGGCCTGACTTCTTCCACTATGCCTTTCCCAGAATTCACTTCACCCTAAAATTTTCTCTCCTTGTGGATACAAGATAACTGCCAATGGCTCCCAAGGCTACATGCTTCCCCATCAACAACATCTAGAGGTGGTATATCTCTGTACCAGCATTCCAATCAGCAACCTGATCTAAATCCGTTTGGATAACATCTTGTCCTCTCCTGTGATCCTATACTGCCCCCAAACACACACTTTGGTCACAGACATTATGACCAGGGAAATTGAAGGCACTGGTTGCTGCAAGCCAGTCAGAGTTCCACCCCAGAGAAGGGGATAATCAGTTTCCTGAAGCACTTTGACTATGTGAAAGAAGAAGCAGGTTATGGAATAAGAATGTAGGAAAAATTAGGATGAGGGAAGTAGATGTTGTATAGGAAACTTATGAATGCCCAGTACATTCTGCTTCTGGAGAACACAGACAGAAAAGAAAAAAGAGGAAGGAGAGGGAGGAGGAGGAAGAGAAGGAGGGAGGCGAAGGAAGAAGGGGAGGAGGGGGGAGGAGGAGGAGAGGAAGAAAAAAAAGGAGGTAATTATAGAAAGTTTGAGACCCACTCACTAAGTGATGCTGTTGTGATCCACATCTTAGTTTTTCAGATAATGCTTTGAGGTCGAACTTGATCTGAATCCCCTTGCATGAACAAGCCAAGAATAGCAGAGTGTATTTTCCAAAATGGCCATGACAACACCTCCCTCCCCAAATGCTCTTTACAACGTGACATTGATATGCATCCTATCAAGAAATGGGTTCTGGCCAGGCACAGTGGCTCACACCTGTAATCCTAGCACTTTGGGAGGCTGAGGTAAGAAAATCACTTGATGCCAGGAGTTCAAGACCAGCCTAAGCAACATAGCAAGACTTCATCTCTACAAATAAAATAAAAACAAATTTAGCTGGGAAAGATGGCACACACCTGTAGTCCTAGCCACTTGGGAGGCTGACGTGAGAGGATCACTTCAGCCCAGGAGATTGAGGTTACAGTGAGCTATGGATGGTGCTACTGCATTCTAGCCCAGGTGACAGAACAAGAACCTGTCTCAAAAAAAAAAAAAAAATAGAAAGAAAAAGAGAAATGGGTTCTATGTTACTTCCCCTTTAAGTAAAAATAATTTTATGTTGACTACTAAGCCTAGGTTATAAACAATGGCATTACTTTTACCTGGTCCCCTATGGGGAGGCTTGATCTTAGAACCCAGCCACTGTACTGTGAGGAAGTCCAAGCAGCCCATGGAAAGGCACAAATGGAAAGGGGACAGGCACAAAGGAATGAGGCCTCCTGATTCACAGACCTGGCTGAACTCCCAGCCAACACCCAGTACCAACTTCCTAAGTATGCAAGAGGAGAGAGCCATCTTAAAAGTGGATCTTCTATCCCCTGTTGATATACCCCAGGTGGTACACATGGAACAGAGATAAACTGTCCCTGTAAAATCTTGCCAGAATTTCATATTTTTGAGCAAATCAAATGATTCCTGTTGTTTTAAGCCATTAAGTGGCTTGTGTGGTTATATGTTCCATAGCAATGGATCATTGATATACCAAGCAAACAAAATAATTATATAGCTAGAATCAAAGCTGTCATTCCATCCACCCCTAGCTATATACATTCTGAGAAAAAAAAGAAACAACAGCCATGATTATACTTTATATTTTTAAATTTCAAACATATATAAATAGTAACAACAGTATAATGAATCTTTAGGTACCCATCTCCCAGTTTTAACAATTATCATTAGTCCGTGATTCTTGTATAATCTATATATTCATCCATTTCCCCCACCTATTCTCGTAAATTGTTGAAGGTAAAATTTACATGAACTCAAATGCACAAATCTTAGTGGTATAATTTTGACAATGGAAACAACCCATACCCCAATCACACTCCAACTTCACAGAAAGTTCTCTTGTGTCCCTCTCCAGTTAATCCTCCTGTATCACTTAGAGTCCAGTCAAGAGACAGAAATCACACCAGTGATTTGAATAAGGAAAAGATATTCTATCTAATATATAAATTCTAATAAAAAATTTAATTCAAAGAATTACTAACTAGTAACAGTAGATTACTAAGAGGATGAGATATAATGCTAAAGAACACCCTGTGACTTACCCAAGGATGGAACAAATTTGGAAGGGCAGTCACCTCCCCAAGGCTCAGATTCAGAAAGTATAGAGTGTGGCAGAGGTGTGATAGAGAAGTCTACCAGGTTGCCTCAAGCCGCAGCTGGTTTTCACATGTGGGCCAAGGATGGTGAACAGGTAAGCACCCCCTGAGACTAGTGACCAGATCCTCCCTGCTGAGGTACCAATGGGCTGAGGCTGGTGAGCAAAACTTGCTGGAGAGTGAGCACCACTGGGTGTACCACACACATGCTACTGGCAGCTGTATCATACGAACAAAAAGGCAGGAAGCAGAGGGGAACCAGAAAGAGAGGCCTATCTTCCCCAACGTCCCTCCAGCACTCTCCACTGACAAAGCTTACCACTGTGCTAGCTCAAAGGAATTCCAAGGTCTAGCTCACAGTACCAGTCCAGCTTCCAGATGTCAAGGGCTACTTTTTTCTTCCTCAATATTAATAAAGCATTATAATCAGGTTGTCTAGTTTATAAAAAAAAAGTTTTGGGATTTTAACTGAAATTGCATTGAATTTATACAGTATCTAGGAAGACTTAGCACATTGTAATTTACCCATTCATGAACATGGCATTTAGGTCATTTATTTAAGTTATTAGGTCACCATAAATGTCTTTTAAATAAAGTTTTATGAATTCCTCCAAACAGATTTTTCCCATCTTTTGTTAGATTTGCCCTTAGACGTCTTACATTTTTGGTGCTATTAAAATGTACTTTTTCCAGCCTGAGCAAGAGCTAGACCCTGTCTCTACTAAAAATAGAAAAAAATTAGGCTGGCATGGTGACACCTGTAGTCCCAGCTACTCAGGAGGCTGGGGCAGGAGGATCACTTGAGCCCAGGAGTTTGAGGTTGCTGTGAGCTAGGCTGACACCATGGCACTCTAGCCCGGGCAACAGAGTGAGACTCTGTCTAAATTAAATGAATGAATGAATGAATGAATGAAATTTTAGAAGATGGTGGAACTTTGAAACAGGAGTCTGCCAACCTCCTCATTAGCCAGCAAATTATTAAACTCCTCTCTCCTTCCCCTTAAACCACTTGTCCTTGTTCTTCTGATGTGGCCCTGGGGACAAGTGCTGCTCCAGACAGCAATAGCTACTTGTGAGTTGTTATTAAAGACCACGTTTATTTCCAATCCTGCCACCCTTCTGCCAGCCAAGGAGAATGAGCCTTTGCAACATGCCTGTCTAGGCGTTCTGGAGGCTGTCTGGATATGCAGTGATCACAGCAGTGACACTGCCACCTGGGACTTCAGGCCAAAAAGTTGAACTGATTGCCAGAGGAAATCAGGCCACTGACACAACAGTTAAGGAGGTCACTGTTGGTGATCTGTTCCTCAAGGCCTTGATAGCCCAGCTAGATTTAGATCCCCTCTAAAACTAAAGACTGGGGCTCTGACACTTGGGATGACACAACTAAGTGGAGACAGAATTCTCATAGACTCGTTCTCCTACACAAAGCTTTGGTTTGGCCCCTTATGAGGCACCTCCATGAATACACACATTGGGAGTGTGATGCCTTGATGGATTTGGTAGGGCCTCGTTTGAGAGGACTCCATTTACAACTAACTGTTTATGTGCTTGGGGCAGTTCAAGTCCAGAAAGGTACCTACTATACAGGGAGCCCAACATGTGGGGGTCCACCCTTTCAATGATTGACAGTGTCACTCAGATGCCTAGGCTTGTCTAGATCTCTTTTCAGGCTGGGTAGAGGTTTGTCCTACCCAAATGGAGAGAACAACTGAGGTTCTGAGACAGGCTCCTACCAAGAGCTGCTGGCCTGAGACAGGACCTTCGCCAAGTTCCTGCACGTGTATGCCAGCACAGAACAGCAATAGGCCCTAGAGGACAACAGGATAATGGACGTTAGCCGTCCAGGGAAAGAGGCTAAGCAGATAGAGAATGGCATGCTAGTGATGGATGCTGTGGACAAACAGCTACAGAGACGGCTCAGCAGCTCCTCCTCTTACAGCAAGGACATCAGCAGGAACCCCACTGTCAACAGGACCCAGGAGCACATTCCACTGAGCCCTGGACATTTCGCAAGAGTGATAATGGACCCTCCTTTGTAGTGAAGGTAACCCAACAAGTAAGCAAAGCCCTACACCTAGAACAGAAATTACATATATCCTAGAACTGATACAGAAACCCATCTAAAGTGATATAGGGTGTTGATGCTTGCCCTCCTCTAGATAAGGGTAGCCCTTTAGAAGCAGGCTTAATTTAAACCCCTAAAAAAAGTTTGAGACCCTCCCTAGCACCCCAAGGGAAGTATGGTAATATACTATATGGTAATAACCATGAGTAAAAGAAAATAGAATAAAACATGTCAAATGAGTAGGTCAGGTACTAACCACAATACATGAGTTTATCTCTTTCAGGTCCTCTCCCCAGTGGGAAACAGAAAAGTGAGAGACCCTTTCAAGTGCCTCTAACAAATTACACCTTGTTGAAACTGTCAGAAGTGAAACTTTGGGTCCACCATATTAAAGTAAAGAGGTATATCTCCCAGTGGAGGGGCTACCTTTAGGTGGTCTAAAGTATCTGAGAAAAAGAAAAAAAAATGAAAATGATGATATTTTACTAATCTTTCTTTGGTTATTTGTTCTGTCTATAGGATAGAGAGAAAACTCCTTAGTGAGGATTTCCCCAGGCTATCGCCTCTTCTGTTGCACTATCTTGCTGTTGGGTGTGTTATTCCTAAACCTCATTCAGTGCAAGTATTTCTGTACATCATTTCTGAATTTGTAGAAGCCAGTTTTCTCAGATCACCTACAGGATATAACTAATACCTCCGCAATCAGAGGTTCCATGTTCCTTTCTTAACATTATGTGCAAGAAAACAGGAAGGACACACAGTCCTACTGGTGTCTTTTCAAGCGGGGTAAAATCTCTTTTATCAGGTATCCCCATCTCACCTTGTCAATCATCATCGTTGTCGTTGTTGCTTATGCCCTTTTCTGCCTGTTAATCTGTTGTTATAAATATACTTCCCAAATTTTGTAATGACACAAATAAGTATAAACCTTCCAACTAAAACACTGCCCCAATTCAGCAGGAAGTAGCTTAATAACTACGTCATCCCTCCTCCCATAGATATGGAAGGGTAAAAATTGACGGTGAGGAATGTGTAACAGAGAAAGTGGCCTGAGAAAGGGTAAACATGTTTTCTGTCTCTTCAAAATCCCCTCACCCCCATAATATGCTAAAAATAAAAAAAATTAAAAAAAACCCTCACCCTTTTTGAGAACTAAAACCTACATCTCTGCCCTCAGGCCAGTGGTTGGGAGGGGCAGGAAAGTGTCCTTTATTCTGTGTGCCACAGGACATGGCTTGAGGGAATTGCCAGGACAAAGGTCAGGAGATCGTCTTAGCCGAAAATGGGATGAATCCCAGCAAAGGTCATGAGGTTGTCTTAGCCAAAGAGGGGATTATGGGATTAATCAGAACCTTTAAAAGCTCTATACTTCTGCCCAAAGGCAAAATGTTGGTACTTTGAGACAGGAGTTGTTGGTACTTTGAGACAGGAGTCGGCCAAACACTTCCTTTGCTGGCAAATTAATAAACTCCTCTTTCCGTCTCCTCAAAAAAGATAATTTTAAAAGCTACTGTTTAAAATTTTTCTGTTTGGTTCTAAAGGACTGAAATGTAATTGACTTTTTCATATTTAGTGGAAGAATTTTGTTAGTTTTTTAAATCTACCCTTTCACTATGAGTGTAACAGATACAGTCGGAAACTGAATATACTAGGAAATACAGTATTATTGTCATTGAGAGCCCATCTGACAACTGAAGACTGAATTTAAAGGGACACAAGTCAATTTAATTGTGTGTTCTTCCTTTAATTAATGTTCAGTTTCTCAGAGGTAGGCATGGATTGGTGAATATTTGAGCACTACCAGGGTTAGGTATTTGTCACATCAATAGGATAGAGGGAGAGACAGGTAAAGGAGATAATGGTATTTGAAAGTAATTATCATGATTTTAGCATTTTAAAAACATGTCTACAAATGTTTGACACTGCTCTCATCAGAGGTGGAGTTTAATTCCTTCCTTTGAATATAGATTAGCCTTAGTGATTCACTGATTCACTTCTAATGAATGGACTAGAGTGAAAATAATGTTGAGTAACTTCTGAGCCTCGGTTATAAAAGGTAATGCTACCAAGCTCTACCACTTGGACGACTGTTTTAGAACCCAGCCTTCAAGCTACGAGGAAGCTCAGCCACATGGAGAGGTTATACATCACATAGATGTTGTAGCTATCAGGCCCAGCTGAGGTCCTAGTCAACATCCAGCATCAACTGCCAGGCATGTAAGTAAGGAAGCTTTTGAGATGACTTTAACTCCAGCCCCTCTGACATGCAAGTGCATGAGAGATCTTGAGCAAAAAAGTTCTATCAATTCCTATAACTGTGAGAAGCAATAATAAAATATCTATTGTTATTTTACACCATTAAATTTTGTGGAAACTCATTTTTCAATGATATATACCTGCAACATTATGAATCAAGGAATCTAAGGTGGGTAGAGAGAAAAATGAGGACATGGGAGTCATATTTGACAGTGAATGAACGAACTGGTGGTGTCAATCAGTTGAAGACATGATAGAGTAGAAATCACAGATTGAGTGAGGTGGGAAGTTAGATGAAAAGTGAGAAGAAGAAATGGAGTTTTCAGAGATGGTACAGTAATTTGGGATAAATTATTAAGAGTCATGAAGTAGGCCAGGCGCGGTGGCTCAAGCCTGTAATCCTAGCTCTCTGGGAGGCCGAGGTGGGCGGATTGTTTGAGCTCAGGAGTTCAAGACCAGCCTGAGCAAGAGCGAGACCCCATCTCTACTATAAATAGAAAGAAATTAATTGGCCAACTAATACATATAGAAAAAATTAGCCGGGCATGGTGGCACATGCCTGTAGTCCCAGCTACTTGGGAGGCTGAGGCAGCAGGATTGCTTGAGCCCAGGAGTTTGAGGTTGCTGTGAGCTAGGCTGATGCCACGGCACTCACTCTAGCCTGGGCAATAAAGTGAGAGAGACTCTGTCTCAAAAAAAAAAAAAAGAGTCATGAAGTAGAATGACTAAGAAATAGTAAAAGCAAAGATAATTGGAAGATAGGTTAGGGATGTGAAAGGAACATCTCTGAGGATGCTGAAGCCACCTAGAACAATGATAGGAGTAGAGGTAGAAAGGAAGGTGGTGAGCCAGATTCTAAAGTTATCAAAGAAGCACAAAGAGTAACCAAGAGGTTGGTACATAATAGAGTGAGTACTAAATTTGACATTATGAACTATAAAGCAGCTTTTATAAAAAGGAGGGAAGAGATGTCATTTGGAAGTGGAAAGTGGGAGCCAAGGAGGACAGCTATCCCATCTGTGGATCCCAGGTTAACTGAGGAGTGAAACAAAAGCAGTCTCCACAGGACTTCATTTCCGACTCAGAAGCAGAAAGTCATCATGGTCCAATGATTCTGCTACAACTAGAAAAAAATCAGGTATGCTACAAAAATCACATTTTAAAAGGTATTGGAGAATGACGAAACTCCAGAGAAGGGAGAACTTTCTGAAATGAGCTGACAATGCACAGCTGTTTTTTTTAACTCAAGATGTGCTAATTCTGCATATGGAAAGAAGACTGGGCTAGGGCCAGGCAGGGGAACTTCACCACTAAGGAGAGAAACCAACAGGATTTTTGTGGTTGCATGGAGCTGACATGACAGATTAGAAACTTGAGGTGCCCCAAATGTGGCCACTTTCTCCCATGAGACATCTGCTGAGAGTGTTCCATGCAGGAGGCTGGGGAACTAGAACATCAACTCCCAAAAGGCAGAATGAGTCTCTCATAATCTCAGGTAAGGGAGAAGAAGCCTGTCTCAAACATGCAGCTAGCCTAACTCTCAATATATTTGCCAGATTTTTAAGTTGAGGGCCTGGAGAAAAGGCCAAAGATCTAAGCTCAAATACCTCTGAAGGGCAAAACTAAATCTTTTGCAGTCTTTCCAGGTAAGGAGACACAGACCTGCTAGCTTCTGACTCTATCTCAGAAGAAAAAAAAAAAAAAAGCCCAGCACTTTGGGAAGCCAAGGCAGGGAAATTGCTTGATGTCAAGAGTTCAAGACCAGCCCGACAACAGAGCAAGATCCTGTCTCTACAAAAATTTAATCCAGGCATAGTGGCATGCACCTGTAGTCTCAGCTACTCAGGAGGCTGAGCCAGGAGGCTTTCTTGAGCCCAGGAGTTTGATGTTGCAGTTAGCTACAATCATACCACTGTACTCTACCCCGGTGACAGAGTGAGACCATGTCTCCAAAAACAAACAAAAAAGCCCAGAAAAGTTATATCCAAAAAACAGGGACAAATCAGATATGGATGGAATCTGAAGAAAACTGAAAACTGAAAGGAAGAAACTTCTCCACGAAAGAGTATATCATCTGGAGTGTATAATTTTTTTAATATATGATGTCTAATAAAAATAAGAAATAACAAGATATGTATAGAGGCAGGAAATTGTAATTAATAATCAACAAACAATAGAATCAGACCCACAGATGATCCAGCTATTCAAGTTAACAATGATTTCAAAATAACAACCAGGCTGGGCATGGTAGCTGTAATCCTAGCACTTTGGAAGGTTGAAGCAGGAGGATCACTTGAGCAGGAGTTCCAGACCAGCCTGAGCAACATAGCAAGACCTTGCAGGCTCTACAACAAAAAATAGAAAAATTAGCCCGGTATTGTGGCACATGCTTGTTAGTCACAGGCTGAGGGAAGCAGGAGAGTCACCTGAGCTATGACAAGGCACTATACTCTAGGCCAGGCAAAAAAGCAAGACCCTATCTCAGGAAGAAAAAAAAAAAAATTAACATCTTAAAGAAAATGGGAAGAGACAGATGAAATGAATAAAAAGATGCATGATTTTAAAAATCAGAATGTATAAAAAAGAATCAAATGGACATTCTAGAACTGAAATTAAAGTTTCGTTTGATGTATTTAACAATAGATTGGACATAGCATAAAACAGAATTAGTAAACTTGAAGACAGTCAATGAAAAAGATCCAAACTTGAACATAAAGGAAAAAATGGGGGAAAAGGAATAGAACAAAATAGACATGTAGGACAAAATAAAACAAAACAAAACCTAACATACTTATGATTGGAGTCCCATAAAGAGAATAGAGAGAACTGAATAATATTTTATTAATAAAATGACCAAGAATTTTCTAAAACTGACCCAAAAAAACCCATAAATCAACAGATTCAGGAAGCCCAGAAAACCAAGTGGGATTTTTTTTGTTTTTAAATCAGCCTGTAATCAAGAGGTTTGCAGGGAAATGATATTTTAAGTAGACAATCAGGTTTTATTTAGGACAGGTAGATGAAATTCAGAAGAGAGGACTGCAGGCACACACCACCATGCATGGCTTTTTTTTTTTTTTTTAATAGAGACGGGGTGTCACTGTGTTGCTCAGGCTGGTCTTGAACTCCTGGCCTTAAGCGATCCTCCTGTCTCAGCCTCCCAAAGTGCTGGGATACAAGTGTGAGCCACCACACCCAACCAAACCTGAATCTTAAATACAAACATTCCATTTTCTGACCCTACCATCTACGTTTCCAGCTCTCTCACCTAATAATTCCCTTTACTCCTCTTCACTTACCTCTTAGGAGCTTCTGCTTTCTGCCCATATATCAGCATCACATCCTATTCTCATTTCTCACCTAGTCATTAGAGTCCTTGGCCCATTCCTTCAGGCACTCAGCAGCTTAGCTCCCTTACCTACTGCCATTCCATTCAATATGCCTGGCAAACTCCTATCCTTGATGAAATCAATTGGGTTATTTCTGTACCTACTGTGTTTCCCCGAAAATAAGACCTACCCATAAAATAGCCCTAGCAGGATTTCTAAGCATTTGCGCAATATAAATCCTACCCTGAAAATAAGACCTAGTGATGGGCATGGCTACACAGCATATCTGCACAACCCATGCATTTCATCGCCAAGTGGTAAAAAAGACAAGCAGCCCTTCTCATCTGCCCCATCATGACAGCTACTATCCCAGAGGTGACCTGAAAGGTGTGGCAGTCCATTTACTGGGCATCTACCCAAAAGATCCAATGACACTCTACAAAAAAGACACCTGCCCCTGAATGTTTATAGCAGCACAATTCATAATTGCAAGGCTGTGGAAACAGCCCAAGTGCCCATCAATCCAAGAGTGGATTAATAAAATGTGGTATATGTATACCATGGAGTACTACTCAGCTCTAAGAAACAATGGTGATATAGCACATCTTGTATTTTCCTGGTTAGAGCTGGAACCCATACTACTAAGTGAAGTATCCCAAGAATGGAAAAACAAGCACCACATATACTCACCAGCAAACTGGTATTAACTGAGCAGCACCTAAGTGGACATGTAGGTACTACAGTAATAGGGTATTAGGCAGGTGGGAGGGGGTGGGGGGCGGATGTACATACATAATGAATGAGATGTGCACCATCTAGGGGATGGTCATGCTGGAAACTCAGACTTGTGGGGGGAGGAGGGAAAGGGCATTTTTTGAAACCTTAAAATTTGTACCCCCATAATATGCCGAAATAAAAAAAATAATAATAAAATAAATAAAAAGGTGCGGCAGCCCCACCAACAAGGTCGGCTCCCCTGTCAGGTCCTAGCCATCCTGTGCGTGCTGCAAGCTGAGGCTTTGAGGTGAAAATAACACATCCCCTGAAAATAAGCCCTAGGGTGTCTTCTTGAGGAAAAATAAATATAAGACCCTGTCTTATTTTCAGGGAAACACAGTACATCTGATTTACTGAGTGCTACTTGAGAAAATCACACAACTGGGAACTACTCTACGTATTTTTAAGCATAATTGTATGGTGATACAACATGAATGAAACTCATTATAACAAATTAAAATACAGATATGTATAGAATAAAAAATTAAAATTCTCCTCCCGTAAAACCATTCTCAAACATCTGTGGTTAATAGTTTGTCATATGTTTTATGCATGCATTATTGTCTTAAATATAGCTATACACACAAACACATATGCAAATATATACATATATGTATGTATGAAATCAGATAGGCAGCTAGAGCATAGTGGACTCTTTGCTGGGCAACTTGCACTTTTTCTTTTTTACTTAATAATATGCCTTGGAGGGCATTTCTTCTCAGTGGGTACAGAAATACTTTATTCTGCATATCTCCTTCTCTTAGCCACATTTCCATTATTTACTGTTTTCACTATAAAAAAGTTATGATGAATATCCTTGTACATCCTTCTGAATACACGTGCAAGTTTTTCTCTAAAGTAGATCCTTAGAAGTGGAAAAACTTGGTCAAAGGGCATATGTACTTAACATTTTAATAAATACTTCTAAATTACTTTCCAAAACGAGGAGGGCTGTACCGAATAGCCCTCCCAACTGCACAGAAGAGTTACCACATCCAGCTGGGCTCTCTTCTTTCCTTCTCTAGACAGCTCTCTCCCTCGTTCTCCACATGACTTGTCTTTGCTTAAACCTCCTACTGCACCGCCACCCTCATCCCCACCCAAACACACATGCTTGGCAAATATCTCACCAATTATTTGTAGAGAAAATAGAAGTCAACCAAGGACAACTTTCCCAGCTTCCTACCCCCAAACCTACAAAACCTACTACTGTCAGCTCCCATTCTATCCTCCTTCCCTCCTACTATATTTAATAATAAGGGAGTTGCGTAGTCCTTCCTCTAAAGGCAACTGCTTGTGAGGGTCCTTCCCTTCACAAAGGGCTGGCTACATCCTAAGGGTCTCATCTCAAATTCCGCTCTCTCCTCAGCTCACCTCCATTTTCTGTCCTCACCGCTCCTTTGAAACCCCAGGCTCACCTTGGGCAGAATCCACAGAACTCCTTCAGGTCCCTCCTTATCTTAGGTAACCATTGCCCACTCCCTCCTTAAAACACTTTTCGCAATGCCACACTCTCCTGATTTTCCTCTTCTTTCTGTCTCTGGCACTTTTTTTCTCACTCCTCCTCTGGTCCTCAGGTTCTTCTTGTCCAAGGCTTAAAAGTCACTGGCGTTTGGGGTTTCCGTCCCGGGCCCAGTGCTCTTTCTCCCTGCGAGATGTCACCCACTGCCCGCTTTCGGCCACCATCACCTCCCGTCTTCTCTCAGGATCTGCCCTTCAGCCCAGACCGCCGACTAGTCCAAATCCGACTTCACACCCACCATTCCACTCCTCTTGCCCTCCACTCCTCCCCCGCCCTCACCCCCACCCCCACCCCCACCCCCACCCCCACCCCTACCCCTAGCCCCTCCTCGGGGAGCTCTTCCTGACTCCTCCCCCTTCTAGCTCCTCTCAGTCGGTCCGTATCCGCCGCCTTGTGCCTCCAGTACCTCGCAGACCTGAGGAATGTAGTTCGCCTTGAAGTAGTTCCTCAGCTTGGGGTTGGCATTGCGTAGGGAGGCCATGGTCTGCGGCCTGGCAACAAGTGCGATCCGCTGGCTCCCGCGATCTGCGCAGCAGGCGCCGCGCCAAGAGTGGGCGGGGCGCGTCCGGGCGTTGTCCTGGCAACCACGGGGCGGGGCGGGGCCTCGTGCTCCCCCTCCTCCTCCCCCTGGCCTGGGGAGCGAGGCGGGCCGCGGGGCGGGCCTCAGGAGATGGGGCGGGCAGCCAGTTTGGGCGACGCACCCCAGCGTCTCCACGCGGGGCGCGCAGTTGGTGCGGCTTCTCCCGGAGACCAGCTCCTTGGCCTGCCTGTTGGAAGCCGCAGGGACGCGTCTGCCCGGGTGGAAGGATTTACGATTTTGGCTGGGCCGTTTCCGGGAGGCGGAGCTCGGACCCCCATTTCCTTTCTCCCCGGCCCAGTAGCTCTGGGCGGCAGCGAGACCTCCGTGCGTTGGAGACCCCCAGCGCCAGCGCCCACGAGCCTCCTGTCCGGGGCCTACACTGCGCCCGGGCCCGGGCGGCAGTATGGGCGGCGCCCGGGACGTGGGCTGGGTGGCGGCGGGCCTGGTCCTCGGTGCTGGCGCCTGCTACTGCATTTACAGGCTGACGCGGGGCCGGCGGAGAGGCGGCCGCGGGCTCAGGCTGCGTCCCTCACGGTCTGCAGGTGAGGCCGCCGGGTGCCCGACGAGTGGGCGGGGACGGGGCACTGGGGCCACCCCAGGACCGGGTGGGGACGGAAGACGCGCAAGCTCTCGTGGCTTCCGCGTGCTCGGGGTAAAATAAAGAGCCAAGACAGAGAGAGGAGGCCCAGATGGGGAGGGCGGATGGTCCCTTTACTAGTGTGGGTGCAGGGTCCTGAGCCGCCTCCCTGCCCGCCTCCACGTCTTTGTTCAAAATCCTGGGATGAAAAATTGCCTAAACTTTTACTGGTGGTCAGACGTCACAGCGGAGGATAGGTTTCCTAAAAGCATGACGATTGCCTCTCACTTTAAAGCTTGCCTGGAGCCTTTGTGTAGTTACAAAAGGGATTCCCCCGACTGTGGGATGGCTGTTCAGGAGCCTGAGCATAGAAGTTCTGAGTGCATTTGCCCTGGGAGAAGGGACGCCAGAGGGGGCAATTCTGCTTGCGCTTCGGCCCGGCCTCTGAGGGGAGATGTACATTGTAATCGCTGTGGTCTAGGATCTTGCAACTTGTGTGTGTATTGGAAATTGGAACAGTTGTCTGCAAGAGGCACACCCCGCTGGCGTACAGGTGCATGATTAGTTCTGTCCAAAAGTTGATTGGTACATTAAAACTCTAAAAACTTTTAAAGTCTTAACAGTTTGCTGAATGTTCTAGAGGGATATTTCAGGTCGCGGAAGTTGTTAGAGAAATATTTAAAACATCTTGCCATCACGAAGCACCTCTCCACAACTATAGAAGAGAACTAAACAGTTTTATTGTTGACTAATCCACTAAACCAGATTGCCTTGTAGATTTCAGGCAATCTGCTAATGGGATTGCGGAAAGAATTCTAACCCCTTTATGTAGCTGAGCAGATGCAAACGATTTCTTATTAGGTGGGTGTTCTTAAGATAATTTGTACTTAAGTGAGAGGACTTGACAGCATCATTTGCTACACATAGTTCATCCTAAATTCACTGGTAATTGGTGTGGTTGTGTTAGCTAACTGCCTTTATCCGGAGGAAAAATAAGAGTTCTATTTTTATGATACGCAGGTAGTTACAATGTGGAATCAGGTGCCTAAGCTAAACTCTCACAGAGATGGAGAGATCGGGGCTCTATCTTCCTCTAAGTTGACATTTCAAAGAGTTGATATCCAAGCCTTTAAGAAAGACATTCTTGGGTTGTAAAACTAGCCAAAGCTTAGCCTTTAAAAGGATTTACATTTATATCAAAGAGACAAAGGATTTTTAATTACGAGTTTGTTCAAGGAAATGCTTTAAGAAAAGAGAGTGGGGAAAGGAAGGTCTCTTCACTTTTAGCACTGGAGAGAATACAATTTAAAAAAAGAAAAAATTGTGTTTGCCCTTACTGTCTTAGTCTGTGTTCTGTTGCATGTGTTAATAACAGAATACCTGAAAGTAGATAATTTATAAGAAAAGGAATTTATTTCTTACAGCCATGGAGCCTGAAAAGTCCAAGGTTGAGGGACTGCATTTGGTGAGGGCCTTCTTGCTGGTAGGAAGTCTGCAGAGTCCCAAGGTGGCACAGGGCAAGGGGGCTGAACATGTTAACATGCTAGCTCAGGTCTCTCCCTCTTCTAATAAAGCTACCAGTCTTACTCCAGTGATAGCTCGTTAATCCATTAACTCTTTAATCCATGATCCAATCACCTCTTAAAGCCCCTACCTCAATACTGTCACATTGGGGATTAAGTTTTGGAGGGAACATTCAAACCATAGCACTTAGAAAGCCTAATTTATTATATTGGCCCATGTCAGAGATATTTCCATATAAGTACATTGGGAAGATGTCCTGGACTCAGATATCTTATTATACTGACTCAACCTGATGAATACTGACAAAGTCTTTTAAATTTACCAGTTCCCAAAATCCTCATTATCTTAGGTCAGGCAACTTACAAAATAAGTTGTTCACAATCCTTGCTTCCTGCAGCTACACCTTTATCTTTGAAGAAAACTTGAAAAATGCTCATTTTGTCAATCACCCTTAAGTTTCAGAAGGTGATATCTTTTCTTTGTCTTAAGCTTTAAGAAATTTCTAATTCCTATACCATTAAGACTGAAAACATTGAGACAGACAGTCCCAATTCATCCAAAAATACAATGCCAAAACCTGACAAGGATAGCATAGAAAGCTATAAATCTGCTTCAATTATGAATAAAGATATAAAATCTTAAAATATTAGCAAATCAAATCTATCATGGGATTAAAGTAATAATATACTAAGACCAAATAGACATGCAAGGAGGAGTCATATTGGGAAAAGCAAAAGTTGCACGATCTCATAATAAAAAGGCATTGAAGTATTATCATTTCTGATAAAAACAGCAATTTGGGACTAAAGAGAAGGAAATGTTATTCATAAATTGATGAAGAGCATCTATCAAAACCCAAAAGTAGAGCCATGTGTGGTGGTACACATTTGTAGTCCCAGCTACTCCAGAGAATCACTTGATCCTAGGAGTTCAAGGCTGCGGTGAGCTGTGATGGCACCGCAGCACTCCAGCCTGGGTGACAGAGCCAGACTAAGATGTATAAACATTAAGCAAAATTATAATTTGTAGGTGGCATAATGATTTACTTGCAAAAAATCCAAGAGAATTACCTGAATAACTACTAGAAGCAATAAGTTTAACAAAGTATCTTGAGTACAAATATTTAGATCGATAGCTTCTTGTATACAAGCAATAACAATTCAGAAGTCTACTTTAAAAGTTCATTCGTTGCTGTTCATCAGATGAAAGAAAAAAGAAACAAAAAGGTTTTTTTAAAAAGATAAAAAAATCAATAGAATAAAAAAACAAAACAATAAAGGAAAAAAATAAATAAAAGGTTTCATTCGTGATAGCTATAAAAACTTTACAAACTATGAGTACATCTAGCAAGAAGCCTATATGAAAATAATTTTACTGAAGGACTTAGGACTACATAAACAGAAAAGGCTACTATGTTTCTGGATGGAAAGATTCTGAACCATGACAGTTATCTTGAAATTTATCTTGCTATGATGTTATAATTTGTTAGCCACTTTTTATTCCCTTTGAGAATTGTAATTTCCAATTTATTTACTGGGAGTAAAAGTATCTGGATTCCAGCGCCACTTCTGCTATTAATCAGCTGTGTGTCCCATTTATAAAAATAATAGCTAAAATATACCAGGCACTCCCAATATTCTACGTACAGAAATGCTTTAAGATAGGCACTATTAATTCACCTCTAACAGATGAAGAAACTGAGGCTTACAGAGTTAAAACTCTCACCTGATAAGAGGCTTATTTGGAATTCGAACAAGCCAATCTGGCTCCATAGCCTTTACTTACTTTTAACTACCACATTGAACCTCTTCCCTTCAAGTGGAAATTCTATGATTTAATACTGTTCCCTGGTAAAATTTTATTTGGCTATTTATAAAGAATTTATATATCTATGAAACTTTTAAAAAATGGTTTCATGGAATAATGTGTAACAAAGTAATACAATTTTGAAATATCTCAGAAGTATGGATAAATTAAATTTATCACATTTCTAGTGTGTCTGTGTGTGTGTGTGTGTGTGTGTGTGTAAAATCACACAACTTCAGAACCTTTGGAGCCAGTTACAGTATTCAACCAACCATTTTATTTACTGATGAGAAAACTGAGACTCAAAAAAGATGTTAAATGACTTGCCTGCAACTTCGTATTTTCATTTCTCTGGTTTCTGCTATAGCTACCTCTGTGACTTTAGGCAAAGCCTGAAATAATCCTCACTAAAGTTTCTTCATGTGTAAAATGAGAGGTTTGGGTGAGCCCCAAATTCTCTCCATTCTAAAAAGCTGTGTTTTTATCACTTTCCCTTATCAAGTGTTCTTTGGGTGAAACTCTGTTTTATAACATATAAATAAGAGTAGTAATGGATTCAGGAGTAAAAGCAGGGTTCCAGTCATAATACTTGATAGGATCTACTGGCTTTTTAGCTTTGAGGTTTTCTTTAGAGATTTCTTATTTGACTTCTTCAGGATATCATATCACTTACTGTTTCCCATAATCTATACTTGTCCCTTTCCCTCACATTTTGTTGTGATTCCTCTTTAAGCAATGTAGTTATTTTAGTTACATGTTTATTGTAAAAAAAAAAAAATCAGTACTCATGAGCATGGGGTAGAAAATAAGTCATTCATGCCAGGTGCAGTGGCTCACACATACAATCTCAGCACATTGGGAGATTGAGACTGAAGGATTGCTTCAGTGTAGGAGTTCAAGACCAGCCTGAGCAACAAAGCAAGACCTTGTCTCTACAAAAAATTTTTAAAAATTAGCTGCCTGTAGTCCCAGCGACTCAGGAGGCTGAGGCAGGAGAATAGCTTGAGCCCAGGAGTTTGAGGTTGCAGTGAGCTCTGATGAAGCCACTACACTCTAGCCTGGACAAGAGAACGATACTCTGTCTCAAAAAAAAAAAAAAAAAATCATTCATAATCCCGATACCCAAAGATAACCACCTTTAACAATTTTTTTTTTTTTTTTTTTTGAGACAGAGTCTCACTTTATTGCCCAGGCTAGAGTGAGTGCCATGGCGTCAGCCTAGCTCACAGCAACCTCAAACTCCTGGGCTCAAGCAATCCTGCTGCCTCAGCCTCCCAAGTAGCTGGGACTACAGACATATGCCACCATGCCCGGCTAATTTTTTCTATATATATTAGTTGGCCAATTAATTT
>VSMD01089685.1:0-85297 GCA_008750895.1 Mirza zaza
TTTTTGAGACAGAGTCTCACTTTATTGCCCAGTCTAGAGTGAGTGCCATGGCATCAGCCTAGCTCACAGCAACCTCAAACTCCTGGGCTCAAGCAATCCTGCTGCCTCAGCCTCCCAAGTAGCTGGGACTACAGGCATGTGCCACCATGCCCGGCTAATTTTTTTTCTATATATATTTTAGTTGGCCAATTAATTTCTTTCTATTTATAGTAGAGATGGGGTCTCGCTCTTGCTCAGGCTGGTCTCGAACTCCTGAGCTCAAACGATCCGCCCACCTTGGCCTCCCAGAGAGCTAGGATTACAGGCTTGAGCCACCGCGCCCGGCCTAGGGTTGTCTTCTAACAATACCTTTGGTCTACCGTGTGATCCATACACACTTGCAGAGATCACCAGAGAATAGAATCTGGCTTGTGGTTGAAGTACTGCAGAGTGGAGACTCTCCCTTTGGGACTTGGGTGTCAACTCACAGCTTTGCCACCGCTGCTGACGTTGAAGTATTGAGAGGCCTGCAGTTTTCTCTGATTCCCTGGGTTCACCCTGCTTTTACATAATTAGCAAAGGATGGTACTCTGAGATTTAATTTCCTCATCTGTAAGATGGCCTTGGTCTACCTTTAAGAAGATGGGCTTTTGGGGTATCCTGTCCAGCTCCAGCCCCAGCTCTGATGCTAAACAGCTCAGTGATCTCAGATGAGGTGCTTCTCTAAGCCTCGGGTGTCTCCGTGGGGAATTGAATGGGAGTATGTAAAGCTTCTGTCATTTAGGAAGTACTGTGTAAACTGCATCCTCAAACCTGCTCCTTAACTCTTACACATGTGCCAGCCCCCTTTAGAGCTCTAGATTCCAGAACCAATCACCTGGCCTGGCTCCATGTGTTAAGGGTGAGAGGGAGAGGGTTAGTGGTTCACTGGCTAAGTACCAAGTCACATTGCTTGGCACTATGTTTTGTTCACAGTCATTCAACATGCCTTCATCAAATGTTTCTTGCAGATCTTTTGTGAGCTGTGTTGTTTAAGGGGCTAAGGGTGCATTGATGGACCAGACAGGTTCAGTTCCTGCCCTGAGATTAGACTCATTAGACATTGCGGGGACAGACCTCACTGTCACCTGGTTTTGAGCTCAAGATCCTGTGATCTGGGAGTAACTGCTTACTGGGTACGGGGTTTTCTTTTGGGATGATACACATGTTTTGGAACTTTATAGAGGTGGTGGTAGCACTACCTTTGAATGTACTAAATGCCAATGAATTGTACATTTCAAAATGGTTAATTTTATATTATGTGAATTTCACCTCAGTTAAAAGATCCTCAGCTCCTTGGCCCAAGTTGTGATTCATCCAGGGCCTCATCTCACTGACCTTAGATCATTTCTTCTCTGAAAAATTTGTTTCCTTTATTTGGAAATGCCTTTTGAAACTCATGGGTCGGGGCCATGTGATTTGTCTTCAGATACCTTGCAGAGCACTTTTCCCATGTTACGGTTAACTGTCTACTTCCACTTCCACTCTTCGAGGCAGGGTGATGATTCTTTTTCCAAATACTGTTTGGCAGGCTCCCAGGGAGGGGACTAGAAGGGCTGAAAGTGCTGAAGGTGAACGTTGGTCAGCTTGGGTTTCCTTGGGCCCCTGCCACAGAGAGCGTAGGCCTGTGCAGTACAACTCCAAGGGCAGGACTGGAAAACATCGGGGGCTGTAATAGAAGGCCCCCAGCCCCACGCCAATTTTCTCCTTTCTCTACAATTCCCTGAGCTAGAACAGTTACGATCACTTCCCATAAAACTAAATAGCTCTGTGTCCATCCTATTGACAAGGCATATTTGAGGGCCATTCAGGTGGTGTGGCTGAAGCAGGTGCAAGAGAAAACGTGATTGAATTAGTTGTCTTAATGGGACACAAATCCTCTGTTCTGATGGGAAATCCATTGCCTTCAGGCATTTGGTGTGAGTTGGAGACAGTCTGAAACAGACATTTGTCTCATGGCTGGTATGGACGTCTCAGATTCAATCAATTCTGCAGAATTTTTCTATTCTATCCTTTGCTCTATAGGGAAAGGAGAGGAGAGAGAGAGAGAAGGAGGAAATGCATGAGAGAGAGAGAGAAAGAGAATGAATGAGAGAGAAAATGAGTTTGTATGTGGCTGGGTATGATTTACTTTCAGAGTTGCAGCAGTAAATAGGTGAATGCTATTCATACTTTTAATGGTAGTAAATAAATCATAGTTAGGAATAAGGCATTTAAATGCTCTTGGAATGTAGACCAGAAAATCCAAAACCATTTGCTCAGGCTCTGACCCAAATTTTTAACTCCTATTTTTTCTCAATAGCAACAGATACTTTATTATTGTAGGAGTATGAGAAATTCCACTCTTTCCTCTTATTTCCCCCTAAAAGTGTAGTTAGATGCGTGGTTAAATCACCCAGATGGTATTTTCCCATCTCACACGGAATTTTTAAAACTTGGTTTAATGGGTTTCTAGGGCAATCACTTTCGTACTTTTTAACTCTAACCCGTGGTGGTGAATATATTCTGTATTACAATGTAGAATACACAAGCACATATACAAATAAGTTATGCAATTAAATATTCCTTAGCTATAGCCAGATCTTGAAAATAATTCCCAGGGCAAAAATTTCACAAAATATGACTGACACATGATATCTGCATGCTATATTTTATGTTAGTCCATTTGATTCTTCTTGATTCTATCGTTTTTCCATCCCTTGTCATCTGATTTCATGTCACAATGTACTGCATAAAGCACCCTGCTGTAGGGAGTTCATGGATCAGCTTAGGGGTCTCTGTGAACCCCTGAAACAGTGTGCTAAATTTGTGTTTGAGGTCAAGTGCATTTTCCCGGGAAGAGCATCCATGGCCTTTGTCAAATACTTCAAAGGTAAATAAGCTGATGAACTACTACTCTAGAAGGTCCTTGTTTTTGTAAGTTAGAAGTTATCTTGATAAATTTATAATTCAAGTTCAGATTTAATTTGAAGATAATATTAATGCAAATAGTGATTTAAGAAATCCCCTTTTTGTGGTAGAATTTCTCTTTCCCCAGTACAACTTTTTAAAGCTATGGCATCACTGTATGTAAAATGAGGAGTTGGGTTGGATTATTATCAGATCTATTCTAACTTTAACTAAATACTTCATTTTTCATTATCAAAATATAATGCATGTTTATTGTAGAAAATGTGCAAATACAGACAAAAAAGAGGAAAATAAAAATTACCAATTCTACTACCACCTAAGAATAAATAAGATTAATATTTTGGTGTCTATCCTTCAGGTCTCCTTTCTACATACAAATGTATATGCTTTTTAAACTACATTTTTTTGTATTATAGTCCAAACTATTTTATAACTCATTTTGCCCATTATAACATCATTTCTCCTTGTTTATCTATTTCCTATTGAATTATTTTTAGTGTCCGAAGATACTTGTAAGATATTTAATGTTATAATTTAACCAATTCCTATCATTGGCCATCAGTTTGCTGTAGTTTTTCACCCCTTAAACAACATTACAGTGAATATCCTTGTAGCTTGTTACACTAATTTTATTTTCTTAGTACAAATTAATTCCTATAAAGAGAATAGCTAGGTCTAAAGGTATAAACATTTTTGAGATTTTCAATACCTGTTACAAATTGCTCTCCCAATAGGTAATCCTGTACTGATGTATTCTCAAGGGGTGGATTTGCCTGTGGCTGGGGACCTCACTGTTCTTCCAGACGCCGTGTCTTCTGGTTCCATGAACCCTTAGTACGATGTAGCATCAAGGTGCACCTTTAGGCGAGAAAGTCTTTAAAGTTTCCCTTCGTAGAGGAGTGTTCAATTCAATAACGTGAGGATTTCATCTGGGACTGAGTCTGTGTGGGTAGTAAGCTGTTTACTTGACAGTAATCGAATCCAATCCTTAGCTGAATTGGATGTGCCGGTGATACCCACCTAAGGGAATTACTGCGGGTCGAGTCAATAAAGCAATTTCAGATAGAAGAAAACCTGAACTTCCTTTTTAAAGAATAAATAGACAAAGGACTTTTCCTTTGAAACATTGTTAATTAAAATGGAGTTTGAAGAACCCTTGGGCAGTGGGAAGTAGATTTGGTATTTCTCAGAAGTCATCTTTTATGAAATGTGACTAGAATTTCCATTTTAAGCTCAATCTGAACAGAGGCTTTGCCATAGTGCCCCCCCGGGGACCCCTATCAGAGAAGTGGGGTTCACATGGGATTCTGGGCAACTGGGGGAGCCGTGAGTAGCTCAGCTAAGAAGAACCATAGCATGTCACTAAGAGGAAGTTTAGTTAGCATGATTTAGATTGCTTTGATGATGAAAGAAGGTTATTGCCTCGTGATAAATGAAGGAATATTTTACCTTTCTCCTAGTTTAAAGAAAACATTGTGAAGTCTGGATTTATAAAAAGGATTTTCTAAACTTTTCCCAATATGAGCAATAATGCTAATGTTCCAGATCTCTCTAGCCTCTGCTGCGTGAGACTACAATAGGGTCACGCTGATGGTGAGGATATTGCTGACTCTGATCCCCGCCCACACACTGCATGATTTTACCCACAGTAAAGCCCCCTCAAGTGCCTGGAGGTCCCTTGGGGGCTTGCCTGTGCCCCCATGTCACCCAAAGCCCCTTACCAAACATGGTTTTCCTGTGTCACCTTCTCTCCTCTGGGCCCAGGCCCAAGCCATAGGTCTAGGCCAGGTTTGGGTCTGTGCAGCCTCTACCGTGTTCAGAATCACTGTTTTCCTCCAGCCCTGAGTAAAGTTGGTGGCCTGGTTCTCTGCTGCCCCCAGTTAAGTGCAGCTTCCAGAATGACTCCAGTCTCTCCTGTGCAAGGTATCTGACAGATCCGCTGGCACCCCTCTCCGCCCCGAACCCTGGTCTACCCAATGTGTTCAGAGCTGTCCGAATCCAGATTCAGGCTGCCCATCTAGCAAAGGAACCTAGGAAATGGGCAACCCTCACAGGAGAGAAACTGAAGCTTGGAGAAGTGAAATGACCCACCCAGGTAGTAAGGGAAGATGGCTCTGATCCTAAAGCCCTCGTCCCCTGCTCTTTTTAAAATTCCTGATACTTAATTAAAGCCCAGTGCCAGCCAGTTTAGTGCCAGAGCTGGTGGGTTTGTAGCCTTACTATAAAAATCCCGTCCTCTGCATTTTAAACCCTTACCTGAGGTATTAACTATATACCCTGTATAACGTGGTCCTGCCCTGGAGGAAGGATACTTTCCCAGTTGAATCCTCGGGGTGCTTACTGGATTTTGCGGTGATGCCTACCATTCTAGTAATGGCCACACCTCAGAAATTACTCAGAGGCTTAAAAGTTTGCTGGAGAATTGTCTCCTCAGTCCCCGAACACAGAACTGAGGAGCCTCCTGACAGCCTGTCTGTCTTCGCTGTGGTGACTCTGACCTCCGTGGCTTTTCTTGGGCCAGGTTGGCCTAGTCTCCACGTCTTTCCAGATGGTGACGAAAAGCGTTATGTTTTCGGCGGAAAGTCAGAAGTTCCATTTCCTTTCTTCCTCATGCATAATGTTTCTTGAAGGGCATTTGGGGCCTTCTCCATGGCTGCTGTGATTAATCCGGAGTCAGAGGGGCCAAGAGAGCTACTCAAGGGGGAAACATAACATTTTTATGAAAAGGATTGAAGCCCTTTACAGGCAGGACGTAGGAAGGTCTTGAGACGGAGTGGTGCCTTGAAGTGACTGCCCTGTCACTGGCCACAGTCAGGCCTGAAGGGTCTGGAGACTGGCAGGCCCCGTCGTGACTTAGTCTCGGGTTGCTGTGTTTGTTAAGGATGTGGCGTGGCCCACAGGAATACATCTAAAGACGGCTGCTGCGTCACGCACATTCTTTATGTGTTGAAATGTTTTAATATGCCTCCTCGACTTGCATTATTTTCCTCAATTTTGCTTTCTCTGAGGAAAATTTCGAACATCTCTCACTTTTCAAATTTCAGTTTTTATGAGGTCGACATTTTCCTTAGTGTTTTGTGGGCCATAAATCATTGAGATATATTAAATAAAGCTCTGCCTCCTAGGCCCCAAACACCCTGTAAAATGGATGAAAAAAGAAATGATTTAATAAGATGCGAGGTGATCTAAAGGGCCAGTTACAAAAATAATGGCGCTGAGAGGAATACGGAAGTAGAAAACTTTGGTCAGCGTTTTAAATTTCGTATTTGTGCCCAAACCCTGAATTATGCTTTATAGAAATTCTTATGAATTATAGAATTCTCTAGTAACATAAAAGTCATTTCTATAAAGAGCAAAAATCTATTTAATATTATATAGGGTAAGTTTTGTGCATAAGCATACTCTTTTTTTCACTTAACATACCCTAGCTGGTCTTAACCCGCTCCTTACTGTGTTCGCGACGTAGCCTTTCTGGTGAGGACTCTCGAAACTTTACTTTCGTGTGGACGCAGATGGCCCTTGTGGTCACCACCTACTATTTGTGCCCTTGTGGAACCCCCTCCCTTTGAGGTGGGACTTGTGGCTTGTTTCTAACCAACATAATACAGCAGAGGTGATGGACAGCACTTTCGTGATTATATTAAATGAGATTGTAATGTTTGTCTCGCTGAGAGACGCTGTTCCTTTCTGGCCATCTTGGCAAAGCCCATGTGGCAGGGAACTGAGGGTGACGTCTAACTAATGGCCTTATGGGCCCCTCAGTCCAGCAGCCCATGAGAAAATGAATGCTGCCAACAAGCACACGAGCTTGGAAGCAGGTCCTTCCCTAGTTGAGCCTCACCACACTGCAGCCTGTGAGCCCCAGAAGCGGAAATTAAGCTAAGCTGTGCTCGGACTTCTGACCCACGGAAAGTGTAAGACAATAAATTCGTATTGTTTTAAGCCACTAAGTTGGTTGCAATATTGTTGGACAGCAGTAGATAAGTGATATATTTTATGTATTTGTTTGTTCCCTGAAACTTACATTCATGTCATCATTTAATCACCCATTCATTAAAAATTTCCTGAGCACCCACTGCAACGCCAGGCCTGGCGTTAGGTGCTAGAGAAACAAAGAACGAGTAAGTCGTAGCCTCTTTAAGCCACATTAGTAATGAGTGTTGTGTAAAGTGCTAGAGGCAGAGGGACAGAGGTAGTCCAAGTCTCTCGCAGAAACAACGGGGCAGGGAACCTAATCTCCAGGGGCTGAAAGATGAACAGCAATATCAGGAAAGAATTCCTAGCAGTCGGAACACTCAGGCTTCATCAGGACATAACCAGGTGAAGTGCATAACTGGGTGAAGTGACTAGGA
The DNA here is from genome assembly GCA_008750895.1 of Mirza zaza. NCBI lineage: Eukaryota > Metazoa > Chordata > Mammalia > Primates > Cheirogaleidae > Mirza > Mirza zaza. Next base: position 7,281 of record VSMD01089685.1, read on the forward strand.
CATAACCAGCTGCAGTGCAGGAGAGGACAGAGAGGCAGTGGGCACCCAGACAGAAAGAGGACACCACTGGCAAAGGCACGGAGGTTCTGGGAACTACAGGCAGTGACGTGAGACACTGAGGGCTGAAATCTTGTGCTCAAGAGATGGGTAGGGGAGGGATAATGGAGGATCTCGTGCATAATATCAAGGAAGTTGGGCTTTATCCTGTAGGCAAAGAGGGGGGGGGGATTGAAGAGTATAAACAAAATGATGAGGACACATTTGCATTTTAGAGGGACGACTTGGGAGTCTGAATTTGCAATCAAGCTAGTTAGATGGCTTTTGCAATAACCCAGTAAAAAGCTGACAAGTGTCTAAAGTAGAACTGTGGTAGAACGGGGAGGGATGAGTTTAAAAAATACATTATGAGGGGAAATCTATTAATTTATCATTGATTGTGGGAGATTGGAAGTGAGGGGCAGAAAGAAGTCAAAGATAACTCCTAGGTTTCTAGCATGAATGACTAGGCAGACCCTTTCAGCTAAATAGAAAATACAAAATAGAAGGTTTAACATAGGAGAAGATGAGTAAATTCAGGTATGAACATGTTGAACTTGAGTGCCTATGGGGCATTCGAGGTGAAGATTGCTGGCTAGCAAATTGTTAAGACTTCTTACCCCTTGCCCTACTTTATGGCCCTGTTGTATAGTGGATGTGAGTGAATATGAGTGTTTCCTTGCATGGAGCTATTGGGGAAGAGTTGTCCTCAGAGAAGAGCCTGGTTGTCATTAAGAGATGGATGTGGAGAAGAGCAATCTGTAAAATGTAAAGGGTGAGGGTGGTATGTGTTAAATAAGAAAAATTTCTAGGAGGCTTAGTAGAAGAGGTTGTGAGAGGGAGATTGATAGTGGAAGGTATATTTAGAGCGTAAGAGAATGCAAGAGTTTTGACTGAGCTAGAATGTTCTTCCTTTGCACGGAAGCTATGCCGGGAAGCACTGACCTCCCCATGCATGCCATATTTCTGGACTGTTTATACTTAGGAATCTAATAGGTCCAGCTTATTGAGTGTGACAATTTGAATTTGCTACTTTATTCAAGTTCGAGTTTGCGTTCATTCTGTTGTTTTGAGCAGATTGTACAGAACTGCTGCTTCATGACCTCTAAAGGAACTATCAGGAGCAGAGTCCAGTCTCTAGTCTGTTTCTGCTTCTTCACGCCTCTCAGACTGATTACACCAGCTTAACTACAACTGCTTCTGTAGGCAGCTCAGACTGGGCATGCACCGCACCCTTCTTCCTGAAGCTGCTGAGAGCAAAGTGTTCACCTGACAGACACACCCTAATTCGGGGGACATCATTATTCACTCCTGGAGGGTCACATAAATTAGAAACATAGCTATGATGAACTGAAATCTTCTATATCTATTTTACGTTTTTTTCTAGTCACAAAGTCTTGATTCTCCGCTTATTTCATTGATACATTCATGCTCTGGACAAGCAGCTTGAACAAGTAGGAGGATGGCTTTACAGCAGTAAAGAAGAGAGAGAATGGAGTTCTAGACTTCTCTCCACACCCCTCCCCCACTTGCCTAAGACAACATGATTGGTAAATTCTGCTGTCCTGGGCAAGCCATTTAATCTTTATGGCCCTTAGTTGCTCTCTTAGTAAAATAGTATAAATTATGCTTTACGAATCTTCAGATAGAGAGCTAAACCAGAATCCCTTTAAATCTTTTTCAGATCTAGAACCCTTTCCAAGCTAAGACCCATAGGACAATGTCACAGTTACGTATTGCTGTGTAATAAACAACCCCCAAAAGTTCAGTGGCTCGAAATAGCCTTTTTATTTTATTCATGTGTTTGTGAATCAGGGACCGAGGAAGGGTTTGGCTAAACAGTTTGTTCCTGATCTTCATGGTGTTCATTTGGGTGATCGGGGCTGGAGGATCTATTAAGACTTCCAGGGTGGCTTCTTCACTTCCACATCTGACACCTCAGCGCTGCTTGGCCTCTCTGCCTGCATTCTGGCCCATTCTCTTAGCCCTCTCCACGTAGCCCAAGCTTCTGCATGGTGGTCTCAGGTGGCCACTTCTTATGTGGCAGCTGATTCCCAAGAGGCAGGAAGCAGAAGTTGCCAGTCTGTTAAGGGCCTTGCCTGTAGCTGTCACGGTGCCACTTCTGCCGTACTGTGCTGATCAAGGTGGTTCCAGGGCCCACCTCTTGGTGGCAAGCACACATTGCATGAGAGCATGTGAGATGGGGGATATTGCTGTGGACATCTTTGGAAAGTCTAACCTACCATAGCCAGTCATTTCTTCCCATTACATGGAGAAAAAGCTTGGTGTTAGGGTAATGTATATAAAGCACTCGGCACAACAGCAAGTGTTTAACGAATAATATCGATAACTAGTCTCGTGAAAACAAAGAACAGGACTGAGAGCCAGGACTTGTCTCTCTCGCTAGAATTCCACAGGGAGTAAATAGGGCGTTTTACTTAGGACACAGAATGGATGGACAAGGACATACTATAGAAGATTGGATACTGGGTGTGAGAGTCTCAAAATAGTCTGATTGAGGTAGAAAAGTTGAATATTTTTAAGATCAAATTCTTTCTGGCGTTAAAGTATTTGTCCCTAGGTTTTATAGATCTTAGTTGCCTCACTTAAAAGATAATTCAGAGATATTTTCAGACAAGATATTTAATATGATTGTGACGAATATCTTTTCTGCATCGTGTTTTATGATCCCGTGGTTGCTGAGTCCAGTGGTAATTGAGAATCACTGCATATTTCTTGGCATTATGAACTAAATTTGGATATTTATATTCATTTGTACACAGTGAAGCCATTCTCACTTAAAAACCCTAATCCAGGTCCTTAAGAAAGTGTGTGTACATTTCTTTTAAATATGGTATGTCTTTGGTGATGTATAAGGTTCAGCTTATCAAGAATCTTAGTTTTAGAAGTTGGTTTAGAAAGATTGCCGCTTCTACGAATGCGTAAAAATAGCTTAAATTATTTACTGTTCAGAAAGACTGTTATTTTATGTGGGGCTCAAGCTATGGGAGATTCAGAAGGTTTCCCCTTGCTTCCTGTGGAAAAACTCAAGCTCAATTTATGGCTGAAATTTTATTTTTAAAATTCCTATATTTAAACTTCTGTATTTGGAAAGAGAAATGCATTTCTGTGTTTTGCATTTCGCTTCTTCAGTGTGCCCCAACGTTTCCCCTGGACATGCAGTTTTAGTTGTCACTAGTCACTATGAGTTTTTTCTAGAACTGTGGAAGATTTCACAAGGTATTGAGCTAGGTGTTGAAAGTAAATGGAGTTATACATAAAGAATCGTGATTAAGAACACTTAACCGATCTACCCTCTTAGCAGATTTTAAATACATATTAATAACACAGTAGTGCCTATGCCATATAATACATCTCCAGGACTTACTTATCATGCATAACTGAAACTTTGTATTCTTTAACCAACACCTCCCCATTTCTTCCTCCCCCCAACCCCTGGAAACAAGCATTCTACTCTTAGCTTCTCCGAGTTTGCCTATTTTAGATTCTGCATGTAAGTGAGATCATATAGTACTTATCTTTCTGTGTCTGGCTTATTTCACGTAGCATGATGTCCTCTAAGTTCATCCATGTTGTTGCAAATGGAAGGATTTCCATATTTTTTAAGGCAGAATAATATTCCATTGTATGTTAACAAAAAAAAGATCATTAAGTGACTGACCTGCCTTCTTGGCAAGAGCATTATGTACTTGACTGGAAAGTTCTTATATCTTTATTGTCTAAGTCTAAGTAATATTTTACTTGAACAATTTCTTCCAATACCCACCTCCCAGACCTGTGTTTTACCAGTAATCTCAAAAGTAGTTAAATTATGGAAGTGACATTCCAAATCAAAAGGAAGCTCTTAGATAGTCAAGAAAATCTTCTTTGTGGTTTATCACCACTTGCAATGGGACTGGCATTCACAGAAGAGGGAAAGGGATACTTAAATAGAAAACATTTTTGCTTTGAAATTTCCCATTGCCCATTTGCCTGTGGGCCAGCTTGGTTGGCTTGTGTGCAGGACACATATGTGGAAGTCACATCCTGACCTCTATGTGTAAAATAAATGAAATGCAACAAAGATCATTTATACATTTTCTGCTTCTAAACAGTCCTGTAGCTTATTCTGAGCTTAATTTGGCCATGGTGATGAGTATCGACCATGACAAAAACAAAAATGAAATAATTGGTATGCTGTAGTCTGATTTGACCACTAGCATCAGGAGACTTGAACCCGGGGTTCCGTGTTCCTGTGTACTTACAACCTACATGGGGATCTGGGTTTCCTTGGATTCCTTGATAAAAGCAGACAGTCCGTCTCGATGGTTCAGTTTTTGAGGACCTCGTCTGTTGCTGTCGTATCCAGCAGATATGCAAGACAAGCAACCTGGCTTCAGTCTGAGAAGAAGCACCTTACCTTGTAGCTGTCTTCTGCCAGGAAGGTGAGAGACGACATAGGTACAACACATGCATTTGTTTACACAGGTGATTTGTGACACAAAATTTGCCATTAGTGACAATTAGTACATTTACAATGCCATGTACACATCACCTCTATTTCCAGAACATCTTCATCCCTATGGAAGGACCCTCTATGTATTAAGTGGTCACTCCCCATTCTTCTTTCTCTAAATACCTGGCAACCACTAAGCTGTATTCTGTCTCTGTGGATTTACCAATTCTGGGCATTTTTTAAGAGATGGGATGGATCATGCAATCTGTGGCCTTTTGTATCTGGCTTCTTTCACTGAGAATAATGTTTTCACAATGGGTAATTTTTACTGAATGCTTTTGATGTGCCAGGCACTGGATATACAATGGCAAACCAAACCACCATGTTCCCTGCCCTTGTGAATCTCCTGTCATAGTGTTAGAATCAGGCCAAAAAACCCAAGTAAATAAACAACTAAAGGTGACATTAAATCATTCTAAGTGCCATACAGACAACAGACAGGGTCTGGGCTAGAGAATAATGTAGGGGTGAGGGAAGAAGGGATGCTGTTTAAGAGAAAGGTCAACAAGACCTCTCCAAGGGGCTGACAGCTAAGTAAAAACCTTAGAGTTTAGAGGGAACCATGTCTGTGAAGAATGGGAGGAGGGAAATTTCAGAGAGAAGGAATAGCACGTGCAAAGGCTCTAAGGTCAGGAAGAGTCTTGCATCCTCTGATAGAAGGCCAGAGTGGTTGAATTAGCCAGAAGATTCAAGAGTTGGGGAGGGCTCTGGGTTTCACCATGAAGGTAATGGAATGCCAGTGAAGCATTTTAAGCAGAGAAGGACCATGAGAAAGCTTACCTGGTGCTGAGGGCAGGACTCGTTGTGGGGCTGTGGTTTGCAGAGGGCAGAGAGGCCTCCCTAGCCTGAGATTCATGGCCATGTGCGGGTGCATGGCTGGGTGAGGCCTGTTATTGATGCCAAGGCATGTTTCCTGCTTCTCTGATTTAGACTTCCTGCCTATGACTTGCCTGGCGCTCCAGTCATTCACAAGCCTGTGCTCAGAAGTCTCCGCGTCCAGCATGAGGTCTGAACTTGACATTCCACCCTCCAACACAGGCTGTCTCTGAGCCTCCTCACTCTGCCTCCTCTGGAGGCCACTCAGCATCCAGTGTTGCTAATCTAGATTGGTTTTGCTGAGTTCTTTGGATGAACTGTATTGTTCCAAGATGCCCAGTCCACATGGTGCTGAGTGGTACGAATGGGCCCATATAATTGACATGTCTTGGATGGGGGTTCAGCTATTCTGCTCAGCTCCAGGAACCACTCACATCTATGGACCATAAGCCTGCATCACTAGAACTCCAAGCCACTCCTATAATCTGTGCAAAGCAAACTGCTACGTTAGTCCATTCTGACCCTGCTATAGCCTTGTAGAAAAAATAGAAAATCTGACTTATTTTAAGTGAGTGTTTTTTTAAAATATCGAAGTATTAGAGGGTACAAATATTTTTCTTCATATATATCACTTTTATAATGCTTGAGTCATGGTTATAAGTGTGCTGGTCACCCAGGTAGTGTTCATTATACTCATTAAGTAGGTTAGTATGGCTGTTATTAATAAGTGAATCTTTAAGTGTACTTTTAGAGCACCAGAATATGCACGAAGGACTCATCAGCATTAACTTGAACTTGGTCCACAGAAAGCAGAATCTATGCTTTGTGTGACTAGTGTCTCATTTGGCTTTTCATGAAGAGTTTCTTTGCCAACTGGAGTCATATTTTTCCTTTTAAAAGATGGAAGACATCTCTGATTATGTTATTCCAGATCTATATGGGCAGGGTTTCTAATCAGCTGTAGGAATTGAAATCATTCTCAGTGGGAACCCTGACCGCCTTCCATTGAGTGGCCTGCCTGGTATTGAATGATTGACAGTCTGAGGGAGTGGGGAGATGGGGAAATCATAGTCTCATGTCTCACTGATATCTCTTCTTCCTGTGACAACTGATTTTAACCCATTAACATCCCACGGGTCACGAGAGTGTATATTAGGAAACCGATTTCTCAGTGCCTCCAACTGGGAAGAGTGACATGACTAGTGAAATTATGGCTGCTTAATCTTTAAAGAGAACATATTTGGGGTAAAATAATACATCTAAAACCAATGTTCAGTTTTAAGTTAAATGGTAAAAATGACAATACAGCCAAACATAAAAGAGTTTAGAATTAAAATATACCATTAGACCTTTTCTTCTTGAAATTATTTTTCCCTTAAGCTATATATTTATCTATTATTTCTTAAATGTTTACTGTATGTTAGATTCTGTTCTAAAAATTTAAATACATTACCATATTTAATTGTCCAGTAATCCTTTGCAATTCATATTATTACTATCCCCGTTTTCTAGGTGAGCAGACTGAGGCTTACCCTTGACTGCCAGATATATCTGAACCCATTCTTGAACTGTGAATTTCAAATCAGCTAACTCTCATTGATCACCCAGTGCTAGGTACCATGGAAAATATAAAGTTTAAATTTAAAGAATTTAAAATTTAAATTTAATTTTCTTCTGAGGAACTTTAAAAAATTTCAAGAAGTTAATATTTTTCTGAAAAATTAAATGTAATGTTTAATTTACTATAGGTTAAGATGTTACATATAGAATATTCATGGATATATGTATATACATGGGCTAATGCACATAAATGTATTTCTTTGTCAGCTGAGGGGGCTTACAAGAAATTATATCCCAGTAGCAAGAAGCACGCCTAGGACCCATACCTTAGTTTCTAGTACCATTCTCCAATAAAAGGAATCCAGGGTCCTTGGAGAAGCAGCTTATTCTAGGACTGGGCAGGAAATTTACAAGATGAGCCTGAAGCATCTTGTAGTACCTGAAATAAGGAAGTGCTCAAAAAGAAAAACAATAAACCACAATGGTTGGAGTATGTCTAAGGGACGCAGGAGCCAAATGAAAGAGCTCCCAGTGTCCAAAGCTGAAAAGCTTTGAGCACCAAAATAAATAAAAGTATTAGATTATAACCTAAAGTACAAAATAAATACTCATTGGTCTGTACCAATACAAATAAATGACTGAATAAAGTAATACATTCTGGAGAAGAAACAAATTTCACATGCAGAAGGATTCCAAATAAATTATGAAGCTATTCCAACTTAAAGGTAGCACATAACCCCCTCCTTAAGCGTGGGGCTGTGCATAGTGACTTCCTTTTCAGAGTAGGGAAAGGGGAGAAAAAAGGATTAACTTTACAGTGGAGAAACCTGGCAAATGCTGCCTCAGCCAGGTGACCAAGGGCAACATCAGTAGTTGTAAATCATGTTGATAGTGTTGATAATGTAGTCTCCAGATGATGCAATGAGAGTGCACTTTCTGTGCTCTTCCCACCAAAAACCCATCACCCCAGTCTAATCATGAGAAAAACACCAGGCAAATTCCAGTAGAAGGACATCCTATAATATGCCTGGCCAGTACTCCTCAAATCTGCCAGAGTCAGCAAAAAAGTAAAGTCACAGCCAAGAGGAACCTAGAGAGACATGACAGCTCAATGTAATATGGAATCCTGGAACAGAAAAAGAACATTAGTTTTGTTTTTTTTTAAGGAAATCTGAATAAATTATGAGCTTTAGTTAATGATAACATATCGATATTGGTTCATTAATTGTAACAAATATACCATACTAATGTATGACGTTAATCATGGGGTATGTGGGAACTCTATAACTTTTGCAATCTAAAACCTTTTTTAAAAATAATGTTTATTCATTAAAAAAAAGGGTGTGTGAGCATTTTATTGTGCTTCCTAAGAACAAGTCATTTGGTTGGTTCTTGTCCCTTCATTTTCAGAATGGTTCATAATGTCTCATTTAGCTTGTGAGTATAGGATGCACGTGTGAATTTATTTAACTGGAGATTGCCAGATAAGTAATTTTTGTAAAAGGAAGTCATGTAAAGATCCCTTTGAAACTATCCAACTTCAGTGTATGAACAGTTTAGTGGAAAAAAAAAAATCTGTAGGCAAGAAGCAATCATGTAAGTTAATTTTAATCTTGTAAAAGTCCACGTAAAGGTATTAAGGTTATTTATGTACAGAAATATATTTTTGTAATAATTGTTTTAATGGATTTTACATTAGCTTTTGATCTTTTTTCTTTTGCTTCACTAATTACATAAGGCTTTGCCCATTATATGATAATTTATCTCCATTGCATCCATTGGGGACAGAGGAAAAAAGAGGCCAAAAAGCTAAGTGTTTTGCTAGGGTAACTCGGGATCAAAAGCATACTGCAGACATCTCAGTTCCTGGTTTCTATGAGTTGCCTGCCATGACTGTATTGGCTGGCTTACAAATTCCATCCTCCTTTAACCAGCTTTTCTCTTCTAACTCTAACCTTCATTTTCCTTTAGGATTTTGGAAGGCAGATTTTATTATAAGTACTTTGAGGATGAGAAATATGAAACCCTTTTCCAGTTTCTTTCCCTCTAGAAAGAATTGGACTGCAAGAGCACATGTAGCATCTTCACGTTTTCTGCGATAGCATCTAATGTGGTCTGTTGTTATAGCTCTGATTGCTGCTTTCTTCCCACCAGACTGTGAGATCATTAAGAGAGGAGGCTGTCTTTCTCTCATAGTGTAGAGTTTGACCCATAGTAGGTGGTCAATAAATGGAATCTCCATAAATAACAGCAATACAGTGGAATTGCAAAGTACGGTCAGTTATTTGTAACAAAGACACTTGTTCTCCTGCCTTCTTACTATTAATATTAGGTCTCCCAGACTCACCCATTTTGTTGGGAGCCAAAGGTTTCATCTGGGGCTGGGAGTGTCCTAGAAAGGAAGGAAATGTAGCAAGCTGTAAAATAGCACAAGCAGACATAGACGTGACCTCAAAATTAGAAAACCATGGCACTAATTAAGCAGCCTGTACCACCTCTGCCCCTTTGGGAAATTGTCTTCTTGAATTGGCTCTGTGACTCATGGACTCAAATTAGGGACATGGGTGTTTAATTCCATGAGTGGAAAATACTTTTCATTTGACTCATGTATATTGTCACCATCCTTATGTCACCTGGCATTTGAGATTGTGACACAAATGCCTCACTAGCCCTGTGCCCTGTAGCGCGAACCGCAATTAGCGACTTTCTCTCTTCTGGCCTCACTGAGTTCATAATCCCTTTGGTTATCATCTAAACCCAAATTGTGTTCTGCAAAGCATGTTTCCCCTAATATTAATATGTTACAATTGACTTCATTAAAAAAGCCTCTGGTAGTCAAATAAGCTTGAGAAATGTTGTGTTAAACAAAGTGAGAGGGCTTTCTTTACTAGGAGACTTCTGAGAGTCCTGATAATGTTCGTGCACTCTATAAGCTCCAAGTAGGGTATTAGTGTACCCAGTTTCTAAGGCGTGCTTGAACATGGGCTTATGAGTATTTATGGCAACAGTGCTTAACAACTCTGTCTTTGGAGTCATATTCATCTGGATTATAGAACCTCAGGGCAGTTAATTCATTAATTAATTAAGCATCAGTTTCGTCATCTTTAAGATGGGTATACTAATAATAGATGCCCGTAGGGTTATTATAAAAACTAAATGAAATAATTGGGTATAAAACACTTGGCACAGTGCCTGGCAGATGGATGTCCTTAGGAAAGGACAGCTAATGGTAATACTGATATTTTAGAGATCCCTAGAGTTGTGCAAAACAGTTTTGGAAACGTTGATCTCGAATCCTATTGGTTGTTCATTTCATCCAGCTTTACAGATGAGGCTGAGAATAAATTCTGTGACTTACTTCATAGTCTAATCCTTGCTTCTTCTTTAGTGCAGGTGCCAGTTCTTCAGTCTTACAGAACATCTCGTGATATAAACATTCTACCAGAAGGGTCTTATTTCAATACCTGGCCTTTGTGACTGATGTAGGAACTTTACCACTGGAAGACGTGGGGTTTTTATGATTTGGTCTTAGAGATGGTAGTTAGTCTATTCGGTGGTGTTGTTATGCCCACCAAATATTATCTAGTACCCTTTAAATGTGCAGAACACTGTGTAGTCATTCTCTGTCAAGAACCGCAATATGTGGTTCACCAATGGAGAGAAGTAGTGTCACCTAAACTTGATGATTGTGCTAATTTATATGTGATTAATATTTGTACTATATTAACAGATGTCCTGGCACATCCTACTTTGTTTGTGTTCATTAATTAATTCACTGATTGATTCACAGATACTTAATGATTGCCTCCTATGTGCTGGGTATGGGGGAAGGCGGAGATGAATAAGAAGTGTCCCCGATCTCCAAGGCCTTGGAGTCACTTGTGGAGGTGGCCCTCAGTGTGAATGATCAAAGTATAGTGGAAGCAAGTGTCCTCAGGAAGGACAGAGAAGTGTCTAGGAGAAAGTTAGGATTCAAACTCAAAACAGAAAAATCCTCAAGATAGAGATTTGCTATGCAGCTATTGAGAGAAAAAAGCTTTGGGGGCTTTAGAGTGGTTTGTTATAAATAACTCCAGTGGCAGTGGGGAGGGTCCATGAACAGCGCCAGGATAAGAAATGGAAATGTCGGCAAGAGCAGACCACAAAGAAGCCTCCATGACAGGGCCAGGGGTTTTGTAGGATTTGGGACTGTGATGTAAAGACGAGATTGCTCTCAAGGCAGACAACTGAAGGCAGTGCAGAGAAGGATCTGGAAGGAGGAACCAAAGTGGATGCAGGGAGACCAATCAAAGGAGAGAGTCATTCAGGTCTGGGCTGGTGCAGGAGGAGGTGCCTTTCTGTTTGGGAAAAAGGCATTCATGAGTTTAAAAAAAGTCAAGCAATGTTTTAAGCAGATGAAGAGGGACTTAGAAGGCAATGGCCTTGGAGGTGGAGAGGAGAACAGAGGCTTAAGAGATTTTTTAAGACAGAGAGTTGTCAGACTATGGTGACAACTTATTGTTGATATGATTTTGGTGGAGAGAAATAAAGGATACCAAGCATGATTCTTAGATTTGTGGCCGTGATGATAAGAGGAGCAGTGAGACCACTAACTGAGACAAGGGATGCGGTGGCCAGAGAGAGGAAGTGTGTTCTGGTGGGATGGGGTCCATTGAGTCTAAAGTGCCTGTGAGGTATTCAGGAGGATTTGTCCAGTAAAAAAATTGAAAAAAGCAAATATGGCTCTGGGTTGGAGGTATGGATACCGGATGCATTAGCCTGTTTGAAGGAGGGAAGTCACAGGCAAAGGGGAGGTGGCCTGGGCTGTATCCAGGTGACCAACGAGAGGGCCATGGCCAGGATGAGCCAAGTGCCTTGGACACTGACTCCCTCTCAGTCATGAGTGTCTTGGTTTGGGTGCCAAATGATGTGGTTGTGCTCGATGGAATCCTAAGAAACGTCAGCTCTTACAGGGAGAAAGGAAGACTAGCCAGGGAGATTAAAGGAAATAAAAGCACAGTGAGTGGGACTTAGTGAAAGATGCAGAAACATCCTTCCTCTACGAAGCCGGCCTAGAAGGACAAGAGTGCACAGATCACGAGGAAGGGCGTGGGGTTGAAGGAGAGCTGTTATTTCTTTTAAAGAAGACTTGGCCATTTAGTGGACCGGAGGGAGCCAGGCAGGGACAGGGAAAGGTGAGGGAGAGAGGAACAACGGATGGGGCAGGATCCCTGAGGAAGATGGGAGGAGATCAAGGGCACGAGGGAGGGAAGTAAGCCTTGAAGAGAAGGTGTGGATCCTTCTTTGTAACTGGAGGAGCTGTAAGAAGGATTGACAGGAATACAAATAAATTTGGAAGTACTGTGTTTCCCTGAAAATAAGACAGGGTCTTATATTTATTTTTCCTCAAGAAGACACCCTAGGGCTTAGTTTTAGGGGATGTGTTATTTTCCCCTCAAAGCATCAGCTTGCAGCACGCACAGGATGGCCGGGACCCGACAGGGGGAGCCTGCACCTTTCCAGTCACCTCTGGGATAGTAGCTGTCACGATGGGGCAGATGAGAGCGATGAAATGCATGGGTTGTGCAGATGCGCTGCGTAGCCACACCCATCACTAGGTCTTATTTTCAGGGTAGGGCTTCTATTGGGCAAATGCTTAGAAATGCTGCTAGGGCTTGTTTTATGGGTAGGTCTTATTTTCGGGGAAACACTGTAGTTGGGAAGAGAGCCTGGAAGCTGACAAAATATATTCCTTAGAGGCCTCTGTCTTCATGATAAAGGAAGAGAGGAGGTCATTTGTTGCTAGAGGAGAAAAAGGAGGATCTGGGTGCTTTGGGGAGTGATAAAAATGTGGATAAATGGGAAAGGAAGCTGACTGGATGCCTCCCTCACGAAAAATATTTCTGGGGTGTGCTGCAACTGGAAACAAAGATTTATCACTGGTGCAGTCTGCATCATTTGTTTTACTTCTGCAGCACTTGGCAAGCCCTATGTCGGCGGGACATCCAAGGTTGGTTGGCTTGAACCTATTGTGGGAATAGGCTGCGTGGGGTAGAGAGATGAGGGGTGAAGAATGAAGGGTGGAGGTGAGTGAGTCCTAAGTTTAAAAAGGAAGTCAAAGAGGCTGATTGTTTGGAAGAAAAGGGACAGGAAGAGGGATGTAGTTCCAGGAGATGGCAGCAGTTGGTATGGCTGGAACAAGTGAATGAAAAAGAGCAGGAATGTCAATGTATCGTGTTTGGATATAGGAGCATCCGATTTTCAGATTGCAGAGGTGGGACAATTCCTAGGGGTAATGAAGCTCGGGATGTAGCCATAGGCATTTGTTGCATAAATTGAAGTAAATGACTGTCAAGTGAATAACATGGTATTTTTTGTAGCTTTTCATTTGAGCAAACTCTCCAGCTACTACTTTGGGATTTGCTACCATTGGTAGGAATTGTACTGAAAACCTGGATCTTTTTACGACTGGCCCAGTTATAATGCTTTGCTGGCAGTAGGCAAACTGGAGGACCGTTTGCATCTGTAACTCTTAAGTTAAAAGAAATCTGAAGGTTGCCAGTTATTCAACAGAGTTTCATCGATAATTGGTAATTACTATTAAAAATGATTATTGATTATTGGTCATTAATACCTTTCCCAGAAGTTGTCAGTTAGCTTTGTTGGATTTTGATTTGGCCAATGTTTATATTAATTTTAATTAAGCTTATTAATAAAGGCTACAAGTTGAAAAATGAATTAGGGGTAATCGTTTGGGGGAAGGCAAAGGGCAATGTCATTTAAAGTAAAGAATGTAATCAATGAAATAGTCTCGGATAAATGTATTATAATGAATTCAACAAGTGTTTATTTTTAGTCGCCTAGTGATTCATGCCATTCATGTCAGCATTCATGTCAACAGTGAAGACAGAGCATCTTATGGGGACTTTATAGTGCTGCTCAGGATACGTAGAGCTAAAGAAAAGCCAAATCTGGACCTGTTTTGTTGAATTACCATGTTTGATTAATCATGTAGATTTTGCATGCATTATCGTAAGGGGTTAACATTCTGGGACCAACTTCATTTGGTGCACATTTATTGTACTTCTTCAAACATAATCTGTGTCTTGATTTACATGTTTGTTGACTCAGTATGCACAGTTCAGACACTTCCCAAGTTGGTTGCTATGTTATTGGAGTCATCTTTCTTTCCTGTCTTGTTAAAGTAAACTTTCTTCCATGAATTTTAGACCTACAATCATGATTTCGAAGTATTTCACATTGCTTCTTGCCTTTTTCCCCAGTTTTTTTTTGATTGTGGCAAACTACACATAACATAACATTTACCATCTTAACCATTTTTACGTGTATAGTTCAGTAGTTTTAAATACATTCATAATATTGTGCAACTACCATCTCCAGAACTCTTCTCATCTTGTAAAACTGAAACTCTACCCATGAAACAATTCGCCACTTCCCCCAGACCCTGGCAGCCACTGTTCTACTTTCTGTCTCTATGAATTTGACTAAGTGTCTCATGTAAGTGGAATCATACAGGATTTGTTCTTTTGTGACTGACCGAATTAACTCAGCACAGTGTCCTCAAGGTTCATCTACATTGTAGCATATTTCAGAATTTCCTTCCTTTTTAAGGCTGCATAGTATTCAATTGTATGTATGTACCACGTTTTTTTTTTTTCTTGCGTTGTTTTTATACTATTATTTTTTCTTTGGCTGAGTATAACTACATCTCTATGGAGGACAAAAATAGGGCCCCTTCCTCAAAACACAGCCCACTTATACCGAATCTCAGGTGTATTAACCAAAGGAAACAGGTTAAGAAAGAGAGAGCCATGTGGAGAAAAATTATCTTTAAAAGTGTAGCTTGGGAAACATTTTCGTGTCTCACAAGCCACAGGAGTGCCTCTATGGAAATGTGTTTGCCTTTACACCTCTCTGGCAGCAACCCCACCTTCTGGCGCTCCACAGTATTTTTAGCATGGCATTCGACTTCGTGGATGAAGTTTCTCAATATTTTAATTATAAGGTTATTTTATGTTAATTTTGTTATTTCAGAAAGTTTGGCAAACTTTTTTAATGTCCCGAGGCCATATGGAAGCGTCTTGTTCCAATTTAAGCTAATGAGAAAGGAACCTTTTACAAAATCTTTAAATTCATGTAGCACATTTTGAAACACCTGAGTTGGGTAGTGGTGGTGGAGGGGGTGGCAGGGATGTGTGTGATTGTCAGACATGACGAACACACCCACCGTTCTTTTCTCTCCTGATCAATTAATTTGCAACCCCCATGCAAGGAAAGTTGCAGAAGGAAATCTGAAACATTCACCTGTTCTTCAAATCCTGAAAATGTTCTCGTAAAGCACGCAGGTCTGATATTTATGCCTCTGTAAGTGGCAAAGCCTAGCTGTTTTCTGAGTGGGAGTTGATTTCTACTGTTGAGTAAATAGTAGGTGTCAGAGAATCATTTGTAATGAGATTTGGAAGGAGAAACACAACAGAGCGGAAATAGCGTTTACAGAGAAGCACCTTGACTCAGGTAGGTTATTTTAAAAGTACTTTTTAGTGCTGTTGCTATGTTCTTTCCTCCAGGTTCCTTTGGGGCTTGGCAGTAGAAGGTTTTTGCTCCTGGATACTGAGGGCATCCTATAAAACTTGAAGAAGAAATGGCACATTTGGGGTGATCAGGGTTGCTATGGGGAGTTATAATATAGGACAAGTGCTGAATGACTCTGAGAGATGATGTCACATACATTGTGCAATGAACGGTACCCCTGGATGTGCATGGCCTGGTGGCCCTGGGCGTGGCATATGGGTGCAAGTGGGGAACAGTCATTTTCTCAGTCTGGCCTCCCCCAGTGGTATGTTTTGGACCTATTTGAAGTAACTTGAGTTCTGAGCTATATCTAAAATTAAAATCTCAAGTCCCACGGTGAAAAAAGAAAACAGTCTAACATAGCTCTGTCCAATTAAGCTTTTTGTGATGAAGGAAACGTTCAGTATTTCTGCTGTCCAACATGGTAACCACTTGTCACACATAGCTGTGGAGGACCTGAGATGTGGCTAGTACGGCCAGGGAGCTGAATTTTAGATTTTATTCCATTTTAATTAGTTCAAAGTGAAATTGAAATAGACACGTGTGGCCAATGGCTACTGTACTGGATAGAACACGTCCAAAGAGGGAGCCACTCCCTGAGTTCCTGCGTCCCTCTGCCCTCCGGTTCCCACACTCTCTGTGATTATAAACCCTTCCTGCTTGGGACGTCCCCTCAGGGATGACATTTGGCATGAGGGGACCTGCATGTGCACATGCTGGGATTGGTGCATCCATGTGGATGGCCGAGTGCCAGCTATCGCCTAGTCTCACATTCCTCAGCTGTCCCAGGGACTCAGCTATTGATTTTCTTGGGCGAGGGGGTAAGCGGAGGTTGAGATGTGTAGTTCTTGAGTCACTAGCTAGGTAGCTTTAGAGGAAGGCTCTCAGCTTTCCTTGCCTACCTCTATAAATAAGAGAAAATTGAGAGAACGTTTTAAGGCCCTAGGTGGGTCAAGGCAACCAGGGTTAAAGGAAATTCGATGGGGCCCTGGTAAGAAAAAACTTACCTGGCATCACATACACTCACGAGCCAGATGACCTTGAGTAAATCTCTTGACCTCTCGGAAACTAGTTTCTCCTCCATAAAAGGGGAGGAGGAATAATAATGGTTCTGCTTACTTGTGGGTTTGTTAGGAATAAAGAATGAAACAATGTTAAATGTAAATGCTATTTAAATCCTTATCATCATCACTGGTCAGTGGTCTGCACTTATAAATTTTCCTTGTGTCCATTCCCTCCAGCTCCTTATTAAGTAGAAAGGAAGCTAAAATGGGAAAAAAAAAAAGGTGGATTTCATGTACTAAGAGAAATACCTAAAACAATCAAAATCTTACTGTAGGCTCAAAGAAAAAGGCCTGATGTCTGCTGGGAAAAGGTCCCCCGTTCTCTTTGGAACTGACTAGTGTCTAGTGAGGCTGGAGCTCTGGCACGGCTAGGCCTGGGCAGTGTCACCAGACTCAGTGTCCTTGGTCACCAGGCCACATGCAGAAGGCCTCCTGCCCTTGAGGGGGACATTCTTGCTTCAGGAGAGAGAAGGGCTGTTTTCTACTTTCAGCAACCAAGGGAGCAGCAGCAATCTGCAGATTAGTGCTGTCCTTGCCAAAACACATTCACATTTGCCCATCTCTCCCTGGGTTCTGGTTTTTATTCTGTAAGTTATGAAAATTGCCTGTCCATTCTCCGCTTGCATGTGTAACCATGGCCCCTGAAGGCCTATCTATAGCAGCACATCGTAGGGGAAAATAACATATACAGAACTAGAGGAAATGGTTTCCCCATTTGTGCACAGATGATGGTGTCTCCTAGCCCTAGACACTAAAAACATGGTTAGAATCTGCCTAAACCAAATGGTTGAGTGACTTTTTCCTTTTCTTTGAATCCTTAGCACCAAGTCATTTCTCTTAATACGAGCCTGCTTAGACAGCTGTCCAATCCAAAATATTCCCTCCATCTAAACACAAAATAAAGTGGGATATTTATATGCATATTTTCCTTCTGGAGAAAAGTCTAGCAGATTTATTTCCAGGGTTTGAAAGAATTCTGTTCAGCTAAAGTGAAATTGATAAATTATTTTATTATCTTGTTCTGTGTCAGATTCAGCCCACTTTGTTTACTATATATTTGCATCCAATGCTCTTGATTGTGTACTGGAAGAGACTGTAACATTGGCACTAATTTACAATTGAGTAGAAAAGAAAATTTCTATTTTGGTACAAGAATATGACAATAGTTTGTAAATATGTCTACTCTTAAGTATTATATCTGACCTAAAAATATTTCAACAATTATTATGCGTGTGTCAACACAAGATCCTGACTCGTGAATAAATAACTCTGACTCATTCATTTGAGAAATATTTTCAGCATCTCTCGTGACAGGTACAAAGGATCTTGGGATGTATCAGATATAGCCCCTCCTTGTAATTTGGTGCAAGAGGCAGAATTGTTAGCAAACAAAGACAAAACTGCATGATTAGCGCTATTATAAAGGCATGAAGGAGACTGATGTGGATATGCAGAGGAAACATAGTTTCCTCTAGTTTTCCTGGGGACCCAGTCAGCAAAGATGTCTTGGAGGAGATGGTATTTGATCTTGGAAAGGCATTTGCTGGACAAAGAAGGGAGGAAGAGCAATGCAAGGAGTAGTTCCCCACTCAGGGCTTGGTGCATGCTTGGTTTATTCCAGGCACACTGTGTTTAACTTAGCTGTGTACATGTATTCTCTGAATGTGATGTGCCTGTCCCTAAGGATCCGGCCACAGAGTATCAGCCTGCTTAATTCATGTACATCTGTTATTTGAGCCAGTTTTCTCTTGTGTTCTGACCATGCTTTGACTCGAAGTTTGCCCATATGGCAAAATTTGTTTGTTGGAGTCGACCTTTCCCTTATCTTATCCAGCGTGTTCCTAGTGTCCCGCCTAGCTTGAGGCTTGGCATATAGTAGATGCTCAGGAAGTACTTCTCGAATGGGTAAACACAGATGCTTATTTGGAGTCTACAGTAGTTTCCTAGGACTGTCAAAACAATTACCACAAATTTGGTGGCTTAAAATGACAGAAATTTATTCTTTCCCAGCTCAGGAAGCCAGAGTCTGAAATCAAATGTTGGCAGTGTTGTGATCCCTCTGAAGGCTCTAGGAGAGAGAGCCTCCTCCCTTTCCTCCTTTGGGCATCTGATGGCTCCAGGTGTTCCTTAATTTAGGGCTTCATCACTCCAGTCTGTGCCTTGGTCTTCATGTGGCCTCTGTGTCTCAAATCTCTCTTTCCTTTCCTTTTTTTTAAGGGCAAAAGTCATTGGATTTAGGGCCCTCCCTAAATTCAAGATGATCCCATATTCTCTAGATCCTTAACTTAATTACATCTGCAAAAACCCTTTTTCCAAGTAAGGTCTTGTTCACATGTTGTTTTGGTTGGGAGGAGTCACCATTCTACTTGTTACAAAGTCCTTGCCAGCGCCTGAGACTGAGTAGGGTATCACAGCTACAGACAGCTTTGATCAAATAGCCATTGTCATTGCAATGTTGGGATGGGAGTGGAAGGTAGTAGTGAGAGAAGATTTTTAAGGATATTTCACTCCTTCTTTTCTACCGCATTTGGAGGAACAGCATTTCAGTGAGTCACCTAGGCCATCGATTGTGGTTGGCCTGTAGCTCCTTTGGTCCACACAGCCATGCTCTAGACCACAGTAGCTCACTCCCGACCACAGCTAACTTGAGCTAGTTTGGACCTAGACCTGTCCCAAGGGTACCCAATCTCCTAGGCTGTCCAGTGGCCTGTGGCCAATGGTCTCATTAGCAAGCTGAGATGGTCCACTTATATTTCTCTCATGGTAGTTTGAGTTTTGAAACTCAAGAGACTGAGTTAGTTGGCAGTGCACTCTGCAACTGAAAGGTTCCGTGCAGCTGGGCTGGCCACCAGGACTCCTGGGTCCACAGGAGTTGTGTGAGGATCAGTCAGCAGGGAGCCCTGACTCAGCCATATGCAGAGAAAGGCAGAGGTCCTCTGACGGAGGCCCCCACCCCACCCCATGGGCCCTGAGAAAGACCAGCCTCCCACCCCAGCCGCCTTCCAGTTTGCATGGGGCTGTGATTTTGTGTTTCCTACTCTTGAACTTCCATGACAAATAAAAAGATACCTACATAACATTTATGTGTGAAGTGCTCACTGTATATGAAGCATTTTGCATGCATTATCTGATTTGTTCCTCACTGCATAGATTTGGAAATGGAGGCAGCGGAGGGTGAGGGACTTGCCTACAGTCAGCCAGCTGGTGAGTGGCAGAGCAAGCCTCAAGCCTACAAGCTGTGCTCGCAGCCTCCCCACCGCCCCCTTGGGTGCCTGTGTTTCTGGCTTTCATAAGCTTCCTTTTTTTCTCTCCAGAAGGAATTGGGCATGTCCTGATTCTTGTGTCCCAGAAACAGATGCTGGCTTGATTAGCCAAATAAATAATAAACTTTAAAAACTTTGCCAAGTTTTTTGATGTACTCTTCCATTGGATTCATATGAACATTAAGGTAATCTATGATAAACCATGGAGCTTTACAGTCTTTGTGATCTACATGTTTCAGGATGTATTTACACACTTCATGATAAAATCAGTTAAATATTTAAAAAACTTAAAGCGGCCTTGTGTTTGATGAATGTCATGCCATGGCATCCAACAAAGGATATTCAACAGATCACTCAGTCCAATCAGTCTGTCTCACAGTGGCTCAAAACACTGGCATGTCTCTCTAGCCATTTTCCTGCACCAGGCAGACAGGACCACTGTAATATAACAAAACTATTTCAAGATTGACATATTAGAGAAACAAACCTACTCTTGCCTCAGCTTACTTTGGTCTTCAATCTTTGGGAGCCTTTGTGCACAAAGATATCTTTAAAGGTTTAAAGTCCTAATAATATTGCAGTATATTATTATAATTTAGGTACAAAGTCTTCAAGGATAATACCAGAGCTTCAGATTCTGAAATTCTATAGAGAACAGTCTCAGATATCTGATTGTGTTTCTTAAAAAGGGACTAGATTTGGTGTTGAATAAGGCGTGTAGAATTACAGGTTATCATTTTTTTTCCCTATCATCCATTTATATAATAACGGAAAGAGAGGCTGCCAGAAGATAATACACCCTATTGAGTTAGTAATATAGGGTGTGATTTTCAAGTGCCCACTACAGAAATGTGCTTTACCTGATAATTTGAAACAGGTCTCTTGGGTGAGCGTACATCTTTCCCCGAAGTCTGAAATGTCTCTAAAAAAAAACACTGTTTCCTGATGGAAATTTAGGTTTGCAAAGTAAAAATACAAAAGTGTTCTATCTGAATCACATACAGGTTGTCAAATCAGACACAGAAAAACCTGAAAATTAAATGCTCTGCAAAGAATTCTCTCTCTCTTTTTTTAACTTAAAAAAAAAAAAAGCCCTGTCAGTCAAGTTTGATGCAGGTGATATTCATACACGGGGTTGCTTTTGTATGTAAGAGCATCTGTCCAATTGAGCATCTAATTGGTAATCATGGAGTATTAAGTTAATTATTTGAATGGAGGCTATAACTGATACAATTTCTAAAGCTCTAGATCACGTAACATTATTTTTATAGTGACAAGAGGAAAAGAGACATGGCTGTGACTTAATTGCCAAAACACTGGGTCGTATAGACAGAATTGTACGAAGAGTCATGTTATTGCTGATTTTGTTTCCCCAGGTGCTTGAAGGGTTCCCTAGTGCCCAGTCATTGTGTATTTAGTTGCCAGGGTAAATGTAAGTCATTAAGGGAACAGTGGAGTGGTTTCCGCTGTGCTGTTTCTCATTTGGTTTTACATATTGCCAGGATCCAGAGCGAAATGATTGGCATCGGATTGAAGATAAGCACTATACTGGTGTTGCTTTTTATTTTTTAAATACGTTGCTGTCTTACAGTCATAATTCCTTACAGTTATATAGCATTTACATATTAAAAGTCACTCTTTATTTTTTTGTAATAGAGCAAAATATTGCTTCTTTATTAACACTTTAAATAATAAGACACAGTGTAGGGCTTATAGCCACTATGATTTTAAAGTAGCGATGAATATACATGATATTTTGAGATATTTACAACAACTGAATGTGCTGTGAAAATACCTGATTGCTATTGTAACAAAACCACAAGTGTTGTTAAAACTACTGGAGTTTGTGTCTATATTTGAAATGGAAAGAAATGCTAAAGTTCATTTAGAGATTAGGGAAAATAAAAATATATAATCTTTTCCTTCTAATTTCACAGGCCTCCTGATTTTTATCCATGGACCCTTCTTTGTGAATCCTTAACTTAGAGTAGAAGCTCTAAAAACCACTTTTTATACATGCTATTTTGTTTAGTTCTCCCAACATCAAAAGGCAGCACAATTTCTCTTCTAGAAACCAAGTGGGGGGAAGGAAGATCCCTGATAAAGAGGGGGGATGCCCATCAGAGGGGAAACTGGCACTTTGTTCCCCAGCTGGATGACTGCCCAGCTGGAGAGCTTACCACCTATATCCAGCGCTACCAGAGCAGGGGGAGGGCACTTGCAGAGAGATGACAGGATCCAGGGCCTGCAGGGTGACGGGGTCTAAGACAGCCTCCCATCTTCCATTCCACCAGGTCTCAGTTTCTAGAAGTATGAAAATGCCTCCCACTTGTGCTTGCAGGTCCGGGAGTTGGACATGAGGGGTGAGGGTAGATAAGGTTTGGGGCTGCAGTCTTGTTGGGATCTTGGCAGTGTGCTGGGCAGAAAGGCACTTACCAAAGCATGCTCTGTGATGCCAGGAGCTGCAGGTCTGCAGAAAGATCTGTTGCATTCTACAAGGGACCTGGGACTTTCTTTTTAAACTAAAGAAAATCTTATCAAGGTTTCTTGTTTTGTTTTTAATAAACTAACCCCAGCTCCAATAGTGCTTTTACTCTCTGCCTACTTGCTGTTATGCTCAATCTGCACAAAATTTCTGTGCCACTTATATATATAGATATAGATATATACACATTTTCTTTACACTATCTGCACATGAATTGAAATTTGCTGTTTTAATATTGCCTTTTAATGTGTATGTTTAATATCCTATTTAGATGATAAGCACACCAAAAGGCATGATTGCCTTCCCCCCCCCCCCCCGTTATTTTCCTTCTTGGTCCAGTCTTTGATTATAGGGTTGGTAAATTTTATTGAAAGACCAGTCGGTACTTCAGCTTGACAATGGCCAATCATAATTGATAATTGAGAAAGAGTCGTTGAAAGAGAAAACAGACCAAGAGCCATGCAAATTCTTCCCCTATACTCTTAAGGCTACTTGGTGTTTAAATTGGTGTTTAAATTTTTGATATGCCCATAGATTTGTATTTGAATCCCCTGAGATGCAGATTAAATTTTGAGAAAATGTTTTGAACAATAATTTAATGTAAAGCGGTGGTAGTCTTATTGTAAAACCACGGGGCTTAGTGGAAATTTTTGTTGTATTGCCATAGATACCAAAATGTAATTTGATTACCCTTGTGAATAGTTGCTAACTATAATCTGATATTGACTGTTACTTTCCATCAGCTGGAAGTAGTGTGCTAATTGAGCTGGAGGCAAGCCAGAGAAATCTTTCAAAGGAGTAGTTTTATATACAGCAGTTTTAATAAGCCATTCAATGAAACCTTTTATAAAAGCAACAAAGGCAAAGAAGGTTCTGGACATGGTGAGCATGCTTGACACATCTACGAATGAACACAAGACAATGCTGAATCATGTCGGTCACCCAGACCTCATTGGGCAGGGTCACATAAGAATAGCTTAATTTATTCGGCAACCATGAGTATCCTTATTTACTTAACAACTCTGTGAAAAGCAACCCTCTGTGTCTCCGGAGTTCAATAAATGAGCAAAGGTGCCTGTTGCGCCATCAGATTACACACGTCTGTAGTCCTACGAGGAGGAGGGCTTTGTTTGCTGCTTGATTTTTCCATCACAATTCAAGTTATATCAGATAACTTCATTAGTGAGAGGATTTTTTCAAAGAGGCAACGATATCTTTTTCTGTCATCACCTAGCAGCAGTGTAAATCGATGGATAATCCCAAAACACAGTGACTAGGTTGTTGTTGTTGTTGTTTTTTCTTCTTGAGGAAATTGAAGCCCAGGGTGAATTGTTGGGCCAGTGATCTGTACTTGTTCAGTTTAACAAATCTCTGCTGCCGGCCACGAGGGGTAGTATGTTATGTTTGTTGAGCTTTTTTTCTGCATGCGTTACATTGCTAAGCACTTTACATTTCTCATATAATTTCACCCATGTAATATACCTTTTGTCCTGTGTCAGTCCGTTTTGAGTTGCTATAAAGGACATACCTGAGGCTGGGTAATTTATAAAGGGAAGAGGTTGATCTGGCTCACAGTTCTGCGGGCTGTACAAGAAGCATGGTGCCAAGCATCTGCTTCTGGTTAGGGGCCTCAAGGAGCTTCCAATCAAGACAGAAGACGAAGGCAGGAGCAGGCTGACTCGCATGGTAGAAATAGGAGCAAGAAAGAGAGAGGGGGGGCGCTGGTTTAAAAACAACCAGCTCTCCTGTGAACTAACAAAGTGAGAACTCACTTGTTATTGTGGGAAGGGCACCAAGCCATTCATGAGGGGTCCACCCCCATGACCTAAACCCCTCCCACTCAGCCCCGCCTCCAACAGTGGAGATCAGATTTCAACATGAGATTTGGAGCGGCCAAACGTCCAAACCATATCACATCTCCTATTTCATTGATGAAGAGACTCAATTTCAGAGAATTTAATAATTGGCCCAGGTGCACACAGTTCACATCGGGCCTTGCAACACTTGAGTCCTGGCCATTAGTCTTTGTAACTGTACTGCCTCCCCACTGATCATTAGCTGGGGGGAAAAAAAAAAAACGGGAGGTGAGTATGATACTATTTGTAGAAAAAAGGTTTACAAAATGCTGCCCCATCGGGTTGAAGTGATTGCTGTGCGACTTCTACTGGGATCACTGAATTTAAATGAATCTTCATTTACTTGTCTGTATGGTTGTATGTAATGGAGATCCCGTATGGAAAACACATGATATGTATTAGGTGCTCATAAGTAGTCATTATCATCATTGGAGTTGCTTTTTTATTTTGTACCTTTGAGGTTTCCTTTTAATCTGCATGCCTAGAGTATTTATTTAAGTAATAATTTTTAAATGTATACACAGGGACAAGCCATAAAACTGTACCCAAAGGATCCTAGATCCTCTTTCCCCAAGGGCAGCCCATTCTTGGGTCTTTGGAGTTGCTTTTCAAGTGTTGGGCATGACTTTTGCCTGTGCTTTCTCAAACTTAGTGTGCTTTTGGGCCCTCCAGGAATCTTGTTGCAATGCAGATTCTGCGAGTCCAGGGTGGGGTGTGAGATTCTGCATTTCTCTGCTGCCAGGACCACTTTCTTGAGTAGCAAGGGCCTAGTCCTTGAGATCAGCAGTGGGTTTCCTCTGAGACGAAGTGCAATTTTTAACTGAGGCACAGCAAAATCACCAGCCCAGAGGAGATGTTCGTCCTTGGGCTCACTAAAACAACGCAGAGCCAGCTGAACTAACCAGGAATGAGGCATTTCAGGAGAAATGAGGAGGGGCTGGAGATGGACTAGAAAGGAAAAGAAAAGCTGCAAGGCAAGCAAAAATACATCTCCCCAGGAAACATGGAAGTAATTGGAAAAAGTTGCTCTTAAGGGTGAAGAGGTTATTATGAAAAGATCTGGGTTGGAAAACCCAAAAGACAAACTGTGTCAACCCCTGATGCCCTTCTTTATCAGGGCCCTACTAAGCGAGGCAGGGAGGGCTGCTAGGAGGCCCCCTCCAAGGAGGTGCTCACTCTCCAACCTGCATTTGCACCTCCTGGACGGTAAGTGCCTCTGTAAATTCTGAGTCCTAGGACTCCACTGTCCTCACTGCAGGGCTAGCCCTGTTCTACCTGGAATTGTCAGCCTGGAAGGGACCCTAGTGATCACCCTATCCAGGACCCTATTTTACAGATGTGGTAACTGAGCCCCAGGTTAAATGACTTGTTCAGTGTAATTAATGGTGAAATAGTATTTACTAGATTCTAAGATGCACATATTCCCCCACAGATTAACATCTCTGAAATCAGGATCAGCTTATCCTTGATATGGCTTGTGATCACTGTGTCCTGGTTTGATTGGCAGTGTTTCTTAGTAGTGTGAAAAGTAACAATGGTGCATCGGACAATTGTTGGGTTCTTATGTACCGTGACATGCCGCAGTAGAGTACTGGGTCTCCCGCCTCCTGATCCAGTGCTCTTCTGCTGCACACTGCATGACAAGGCTATTGAGATGTCTGTGCAGGTTTCTGATGCTCTTGATGACAGCTTAGCATAGTAGCTGAGCATGGGCTCTAGAGCCAGACTGCCCCACCACATGCCAGCTGTATACCTTCTATCCATTCAGCTTACTCCTCTGTAACCGAGGATGCGTTAACTACCGATAGTGTCCTTGTGAGAGTGAACTGAATTAATCCATACAAATCAGTTGGTGTAAGTGCTGGCACATAGTACGCACTCAGTATACGCACTGTTGTTATTGAGTCGTCCGTGACCCCCGACAGTGTCAGCACAGAAACTTGGACTAAATAGATGTTCCTCTGTGCACGCTATATGAATATGACCATATTGAGAGTCCTGCTAAACCCTGGCAGGATTTCTGAGTATCAGCATGATTCGATACTTACTCCGACTACCGAGGGAAACTGCAGCATTTCCATCCATAAAAGGTATTAAAAGTGCAAATTGACAAAGATTTATCTTGACTGATACAGATGTTGGCCTGTCTGGAAACAGAGCTGTACCGGGTGAGTCCCATGACAGTTCCGTAATCTTCCGTTAAGTGAGACCCGTTATTCTGTTCGTACTAATCCCGCAGTGCCGGGGAGTTCTGTCTAGCTTGCATTTGTTATGAGCCTTGATCAGATGCGACATGGTTTACTGCAATGAGACATGATTTACCACGGTGCCTTCCTTTACCCTGCCTCCAGCTCTGCAATTATCGTTCACGTTTGTTCCATTGTGTAGTTGCCTAATACAGTCATCGTGAATGTAATAGATAGGGACATTATTGTTCTTCACATTTTTTTCCTGAAATTTTTTCCCTTTTCCTCTTACAATCACACATTATGTTTGACTAGGTGAATTGGGAATCTGGGATAAGCCTTTCCTAACTCTCTTCCCTTCACCCAGCTAGAATCACCCTCTTGAACTCTTAGGGCACTTTGTCTCATGCCATTTAGGGCACTTTGTCTCATGCCACAGGCTGGAGTGAGTCATTTATATGTTTACTTGCTTTGTCTGCTGTTGTGCTTATAAGCAACCTTGGAGGAGGGATCTTGGCTTACTCTTTTTAATCATCCTGCAGCCGCCAACATAGTGCTTTACAGCACTTAATAGAAATTCATTGAATGGATACCTTTAGGGTTTTGGAGTAGATCCCAGTTCACATATACCATATAGATAATAGCTCATCTGAGGTTATGCCAATCTTCCTAATTATCCACCTTAGGAAAGCTGGGCAAGCTATTCTCCCACAGTGTAGCAGATTTTTATCTAACTTTTATAAGCTGCATCACACATCAATATTAGCAACAGCCATACATACCTTGATAAATGGTAATAGATGAGTTCAGACCGATTTGTTTCTAATACCAGGTTCCATACAACAAACCCCACATTGCACTGACTCTCACTGCCAGTGAGAAAATCTATTGTGTTGGTCATGGGGGTTCCTAGGGGACAGTATAAGGGAGTGAGCCCTGGAAGAGAAACTGAGGGAGGATCTTGCTCTTCCTGACTGTATCCATGAACAAGAAGGAGCAGACTGTGCAGGGCTGTTGGCCCCAGACAGTCTGACAGATCCCATGAATGGAATTTCAGTCTTCCACAACTGACAAAGCAGGGAACGCTTTTGGTGAACATTTTTGGATGAACGTTCTAAAAGGCCCGCCAATCTTCAGGTAACATTTGCTAAGTTTGGACTGATCAGTCTTATTAAATACCCTTTTCGATAGGGGAGGTGAAAAAAAATACCCTTTTCATTGATGTGTAGACATATGTTTGGAAGGGCAGAGCAATCTGATACCGAAAATTGAACAGCTATTTCCATTTAAAACGAACTCACCATTCAGATGCTCAGGGATGTGTCTTGCTTCTGAGTTCTTATTAACATTCTTTATGGAGTGTGTGTCAAGAGTTCATTCATTACTGAGGCAATTCACTGTCTCTTATTTATCTCTTTCACATCAGAAAGTGTGAGCCACACGTTTTGGTTCAGGCTGATACTTTGCATCAATTTAAGGTGAAAAGGGATATTTCTAACCTGAGAGGTTGGGAGGAAGTGTGAACACAGTAGTAGATGAGGAAAGCTAGACAAATTGCCAGCTTCTGGCTGAGTCTTTATTAGGGAACTTTAAAAAAATAAGCTTGAAATGTTCAGAGTTCTCAGAATATAAATCATAACCTCAATGTAAGATAAAATTAACAGGTAAAGTTTTATTTTTAGCTTATCTGAGTAAGTTCTCCTCCATTTTTATGGGTACTTATAGGTTCACTCTCCTTAATTCCCCTTTGCAACAATGCAGTGTGAGTCAATAATTAAAACATGGCCTCCTCGTAGGTTAGTCTAAGCCCACAGACATATGTTTTGGCTGAGACCTTAGAATCTCTTTTTCTAAGGCTTAGACAAATACAGATTTCAACCGGAGAGAAAGCACATAAATGTATTCCAGACTTCCTTGAGGTGGTTTTTCTTTGCAAGCAGATCAACGGAGTGTGTAGCTGGTGATACACATGCAAAGCAGAGAGAACCATTTTTCAGAGGCGGGAGAACATTTTTATTCCTTTGCAAGAACAGCAGTTGGGGGCGGGTCATGAATGTATCTCCTGTTTCCAATCTTCCTTTCTTACCTCACTGTGCTTACGGCATTTTATGGGCTAGCAGTGGAAGGACTGAAAGGCAGAAGATCCTGAAGTGCAATCCGCAGATGACCTGACAGTTTTTCATTCAAAGTGACCTTTGACATTCATAGTCCTGTGTCCTCTGATTTGTAATTGCTGCAGGTGTTTAGCGGTTCGCTGTTCAGCGCCATTTTGTCTGTCCCTTTCTGAAGTTATTCACACCTTAGTGACCCCTGAACACCCTTCCTGATGAGATATGGCTAACTCAAGGATGTCTAACTCCCTATTGATAGGAGCTGTTGAACTTGACGGCGTGGATAGATGCGAGTATGAGGCATGCATATAACTCTCAATCTGTTCTTCTTGATCACTTAGGGGGCGTTAAGCATAGTTCTCTTCATTATCATCATAAAATAGATTTGCATTAAAATATCTGTGCATTGCTCTTTTGGCCTTTAACAGAAAGCAGATTTACTCCTGCTTTAAGAAGCTCAGTCTCTGCCTTCCATTGACTTGTGGCAATGCAGGGGCCAGAGGATAAGGCCTGGCATTGGCTGCTGAGATCACAGGGCATCCCCTGCATGACTGTAGCCAGCAAGATAGCACTTCCAGTCCAGTCCAGTGTATTTCCAGGTGTCAGAGCGATTGCTTTCTAAAGCATTGGAAAAGAAAACTGAGCTTTAACCACCTTTATTTCCAATGTTATCTTTAGGAAAATGAAAGGTTCTGGAGAAATACTATATACGCAAAAGAATTCAAAGCTTAATGTTGGTCTTGAGTTTGTTTGTTTTTTGAAGTTATTTCATCAGAAATGAACAAATAATAGACTTAAGGAGATAAGCACAAGCTTTAAACATAAACACTAAGTAGGTTGAAATCCTGTTCTTAACTCTAAAGCATAGTAAAATTAGTAATTCTTAAGGGAGTGGTATCTATTCCTCAGTCAATGGTAGGTGGATTAGAAGAGTGAGAGCTGATCAATGGAATGTTATCATCTTCGGAAGGACCTCCAAAGGCCATTCCGCTGCAGTCATTGTGAGAAACCATCATTCATTCAATAGGCTTTATTCTGAGTAGAGGCTGAAACTAACTGGTGGGATTAGTTTGATCAATCCAAACTGGCTTACCATGTTGTTTTTTCCTCAACCACATTTGATATGGCAAAAAGATGATGATAGTCATCAGATAAAGGACTAGCTATCAAATTCTTGTGCAGTTTGCAAAGCTAAACTTGATGGGTCCATCTTCTGATTTCCTTATTCAGGTAGTGCTAAGAGATGAATAACAAAAGATGGGCTTTTATAGACTGTAGGTTCACGTAGGAATTCTTTGTGTAATAATATCTCTCTTAGCATCCCTATATATTAAGGAGTTGCTTTGTAAAACCTAACTCCTAACAGTATTATTTTTCATAAATTGATTATGTGTCTTTACTGACCTGTTTTGCTGGAGTTTAATGGAGGTGTTGGAGGATATTACTTATTTTTTGCTTTGGGGTAAGTTAGCTGTAATTAGGACCAGTGTGTATTAAAATGTAAAATGAGCAAAGCAGTTGAAAAATCAGAATGTGCCAGATCTATGCACTTCATTAAACCCTACTGGCTTAAAAATTCAAAGGCTATATACTTCCCTTGAAAGTTTAAAGCAGACGTCCTCAAACTACGGCCCGTGGGCTACATGCGGGTGTTTTTGCCTGTTTGTTTTTTTTACTTCAAAATAAGATATGTGCAGTGTGCATAGGCATTTGTCCATGGTTTTTTTAAACTATAGTCTGGCCCTCTATCGGTCTGAGGGACAGTGAACTGGCCCCCTGTTTAAAAAGTTTGAGGACCCCTGGTTTAAAGAATAGAGTACATGTATAGTGGTGCTGGTGTTTTTTCTAATCAGAGCACAAAAGCTATTAATTAGGTTTAAATTTACCAAATTAAGCAACCATGGTTCAAGATAGTGTTGTGGTTAGAATTTTCTTTCTTTCCTGACTTTAGAGTAACTTGTAATTCAGCAGCCTGCAGAATAAGTGTGCTGGAAAAGTTTGGAAAAGTGAAGATAGCTCTGCATTGGAGAAAAAGAACAGAATGTTTTACAGAAAAACAATTGGGGAGGCATTTTAGAAAGGGAAAAGATGAAGGTACATGATAGTCATAATCATAATATGAAGAAAGTATTATTTTTCCGAAGGACCATTAATGCTCACTGTTTTGATGAACTGAACAAAGAAATACAAACAAGGATTTAGATTTTCATTTTTCCTCCCAAAAGTAACCTGAAGGATTCTTGTCTATAAGTCTTTGTTATATTACAGGAGAAAGAAATGTTTTCAGTACACTCAACTTGGTATCATGCAGAGCAAAATACATGTGTTAGACTGATGAAAAGAGTTATCGTCAAAATTTGTGGGGTTTTGTGTTCATTGAATAATTGGAGTTTTTTCTAGCTACCCATAGATTGTGGTATTTCCAATTCTTTTTGTTTCATAATCTAAACAAGCAGTTATGAGAAAAATACATTTTAACTGTCCTTTCTGATCTCATTAACATTACATTATGGTATGGGCTATTAGCTGATAAATTCGGAGGCTCTGACAGGAAAACCCGTTGCTGGTGGTATGTTGTAGTCGACATTCATGATGACTTTGTCTTGCGTGGATTATTACTTAGAGTGTTACTGACCCATATTAATGGGGTCAAGACCAGTACATCTTCTGTAAAGGAGAAGTTTTGCATCACTGAACAATAAAGCAAGGCAGCATAGTTTGTGGAAAAGAAGATTTAGAGCTGCATAGCACATCACTTCACTTTCTGCAACATAATTTGCAGTGAAGTGCAATGAATGAACTCTTGAACTTGTAGGGAATGTGTGAAACATTAAGGCCAAGGAAGTAATGAGGTGATTGTTGAGCTATTTTCCTCCCCTTCCTGCTAGCACAAATGCAGTGCCTGGGTGCCACATCCCTACATCAGCTGGGGAAACATTTGGGAAAAGTCGAGTTGGCATGTCTTACTTGGGAATTCCATTCCCTAAGCCTAAACTCTATAGCCCCAGTATGCCAGAGGGAAAGAAGAAAGGGCAGAGTTAACATTGCTTTGGATTAAAATTGGAAAAAGGAAGAACCTTTATAGAAACTTAATTTATACCCCACACGTGACCACCAAAATGTAGCATTTCTGGCCA
Organism: Mirza zaza; assembly: GCA_008750895.1. Lineage (NCBI taxonomy): Eukaryota > Metazoa > Chordata > Mammalia > Primates > Cheirogaleidae > Mirza > Mirza zaza. The sequence goes on from VSMD01089685.1 coordinate 38,882, forward strand.
TATTTTGAATTATGTTTCATTATGACTGTCATTTATTCATTCAGCAGGTGCTTACCTGCTGTGAGTCAGCTATTGTTCTAGGCACTTTACATCAGCAAAAGGACCAGGAGAGATGCTTTCTCTTGAGCCCACATTCTAATGGAGGGTATGGACAATAGGCAGTAAGTGTAATAAATGAGCAAAATTATATAGAATGTTAGACAGTGATGATAGCCATGGGGGAAAAGCATAGGGCAGAATAAGAGTGACTTACAGTACGTGTGGGATGGGCCATGTGTGGGCGGTTGTCACAAGTTTGATTTCCTAGAGGATCTCATCCCTATAATGGAATCTCCCCCACCCCCACACACGGTAGAATGAGTCTATTTTAAGATTTAAGCTAACCATTTCTCAAAAAGGTTAAGTAACTTGCCCTAGATCAAGCACTGGTAAGAGAGAAATCTGTTTACCCTAAAATATTTTTATCATGCCCCATTGCCTGCCAGCTCAGTGGGCTTACCGCTCCCCTGTTCCCGTTGCTTTCTGCCAGGGGTATCTTTGGCCCAAATGGTTGATCGCAGGGTGGTGCGCTGCAGATGTTTTATTGGACTCATGCTTTTTCTAGGCCACTCAGAGTTCCAGTGCCAGACATAGTTCATCGCTGTAGTTATAGCCTTGGGAATAGCGGCTTATAATAACTGGAAATTAGACATGCATGAGAGGGTAAGAAGGCTTGGATCGAAATGTTAAGATGAAGAAAGTAGGTTAGAGGCCAGAGCTGTATCAGAGGTGAAGGGAGATAATTACTTAACAAGAAAATTGTGTCCAGGGTTGGTACTGAGGACAGTAAATAAGGCATGAATCATAGGAAGTAAGGCCGCATGAGCAGTACTAAGTGCTGCACCGTCTCATTCAGTCCTTGAAACCTACAATGTAGGTTTTATATCCCCATTTCGTGGATAAGTAAACTAAGATTTTAAAGGATTAGGTGGCTTGCCTGACAATCACAAAGGTGGGATGAGAATTCAAACCGAGGTTCTCTGGCTGTAGAGCCTCCTCCTTTCCACCACAGCTGAGAGCAGGAGGATTAGAAAGGGAAGAATAAACAGGCGAAAAAGAACACACACAGCAGTGGATGTCCTTCCATACCCTCTGCCGCTGCTTCCTTGAATACAAATTGGGCTCTGATTGAGTTCTGATTCAAGAAATACTGATAGGGAGGCAACAAGATTTATTCCCACACCTGCCTACCAGCTTTCTGGGACAGCGTTCCCCTAAGTGGAAACTAGCACACAATTCTCAGGGCATCTTTGGCGGGATCTTTTAGAGCTACAGCTTTTAGCTTGCCCGCCGACGATAATAGTTAACTTTTATTAAGCATTTACTCTCTTCGAGACAGTGTTCTAAAGTTAATTCATGTAAACTTCATAACATACCCATGATGTAGGTTCTGTTATTTTCTACGTTTTACAGATGAGCAAATTGAAGCATAGAAAAATAAACTTTCCCAATATTTCACAGGTAAAGGGAGGACCCGTGGTTTCAATCCGGTGAGTTTTCAACCACAGTGCTATGCTGCCTCTCAAGTGAAAGATGACTAGCTGGCATAAACTGTTAGCTCCCAGGGCTCTGCCAGTGATTGCATCATGCCAACAACTCTGTGAGGCAGGTCTTTTATTATTACGATTTTATTTTACAGATGGGGAAACTGAGTCACAGTGAGGTTAAACTGCCGATAGTGAAAATAGTGGGAGGAGGTTTGGGGGAGAGACCAGAATTCAAATCCAGGCAGAAATGAGCCACTTCTTAATAAAATTGCAATTACGTAAGTCTGTTGTTGGTCTTTAAATTCTAAAGATGATTACGTGTTAGAGAACTTGGAAGGTTAGGAGAGGCCGGCCGTCTCTTCTGTCCTGCTTGCTTATTAGTTGAGGGCTATCAAATCAAAATAGTATGGACCAGGTGGAAAAATACCTTTTATCTTAGGCACATAAGTCATTACACTCACTTCTGGAAGAAAGAAGTGAGATTAACGTCACTTGTAACTGTCACTGAAGAACCCTCTCTGTGTTTAACCTCAGGAATTGGTTGGCATGGTCCCATGATTGCTATTTCACCACAGTGGTCCTCAGACAAGGCACCCAAAAATACTAGTACTGAGTGCTAAATATGAAGATGATAAATGCTAAGACCAAATAATGGTAGTCTTATATTTAAGAAAACAATTATACAGATAGAATTTTCTTGATTGAATATTTCTTTATCATGAATTCTTTTTGAACCTTTGGACCCTGGCTCATAAGTGAGGGACTGTGTGAATGAATAACAAACACAAAATATTAGGAATTGCCTGGTCTGCTCCAGCTACACTTTGGGACTACCCAGGGTTGCGATTTTTTGTTGCATCCGTAACATAGATCGCTATTTTTCGGTGTTCCTCTAGGAGCGCCCTTGCTCCCAGATGGGGGCCATTCAGTGGCGCAGCCAGAGTGGGGCAGGCCATTTGATGGAAAATGGGTCACCCACTGCACACATGGCTTTTCTTTCTGGCATCTAGTTTAGCACAGAGAAGGTCCACTTAGGGAAAGCTTGTTTCCGAGAAAACTGCTCAAGCGGGTGTTGAGAGAATCTTTGCAATTTCGCTGCACCAGTTGGAGTGGGAGAAAATTTTTCCCATTTTATTCTCAAATGTAGTTCACAGCCTGATCTTCCTCCCTCCCCCCACCTCGGGACTGTCATTCAGCTGAGTAGTGAAGGTTCTATAACCCCTTTAAGGTTTATGGTCTTATGAAGCACAGCTGGGTAGAAGTTCTGTATTCTTAAGCCTTTGGAAGGCTTCCCTTTGAAAGTTTACAAACGCCCAATCTCTTCTCTCTAGGTGGGCGCGCTAGGAGCAGACGTTAGTGGAAGTGAGGCACAAGCTCGGTATCCCCAGGGACACAATCCGGTACACAGAAGTCATTCCATTTCTGATGGGAAGGGTTGTCTCCCATCCTTTTACTTAAAAGCAAGTGAGCAGATGGATTGGAGCAAATAGCAACAGCAAAGGCCCTCTGCAGACTGGTGGAAGCACGAGGAACGTCCCCCCACCTCTGCTGGCCAGGAAACCATTACATCCTTCTGATGCCTGCCTTCTTGCCGGGAGGGGGGGGTGGTGTTTCCCTGCAGCTGCCAGGTGCTGTGCTTCTCTGTGGGAGATCACCTCCTATCCCCACCCCGAGCACAAAACACCTGCACGCTGCTTTGGTCGCCATTCCAAATCTGTGGGCTTGAGGAATAGATAAAACGATCAATAGCAAATTAGTGCTGTCATGTGGCTTCAAACACACAGAGAAAAAATGCAGTTCCCTTTAGACAGTTAAAAACGAAGAGCAATGGCTTGGGGGAGGACGTTTAGCTGTTGACCCTTTGGCCAATAGCTAGTGTGTGTGGACCACTCAGATAACTTGAGCAAGGACAGCATCCAAGACAAAAAGGTTAAATTGATTTGGATATCAGAGTAGCAGAAAAGTTCTATCATTTGGCACCATGTTGACTAAAGATAGAAATCAGGCTGGTGTGTTTGTCAAAAATCATTGTGGAGATGATGGGTTTTGTATTTTGGCATAGTCAGCGTTTGGGTGCTGCGTAAAGCTTCACACACAGCCGGCCATTTAATCTTCAGAGCGTGAACTAGATCATTCCCTCAGCCTTCCTTGTTGTCCTAGAATGGAGAGGTTTTTCACTTGCTCTGCTTCTGGAATCCGAACGCACACTTGAGAGGCCAGGGCTTTTACGCTGCTCTGCTACCTCCTTTGTGCCCCTCTGGTTCCTCCTCTGGCCCCAGGCCCTTCCAGGCCCATGTTGCGTTGGCGTTCTGTGTTTCCCAAGCAGTCAGGGCCTGGGATTCTCTGTGGAGGCCCAGCCCTCTCGTTTACTGCCCCTGTTGGGCTCTTTTTTTTCCACAGGCTTTAGCTGTGCTGAGGCCTCACCAGTCCGTGACGGATGGGCCAGCACAGGAGGTCAGCAAGGCCATCTGGGCCGTTGCAATTGGAATTAAGGGAGGACAGACAATTTTTTTGTTGACTCTCAAACAGCTCTGTTAGCTGTGGCCTAAGTCTTTTCCAAGTCACGTTGACAAGAATGAGAAAGGCAGTGACAAGAATGAGAAAGGCAGTGAAGGGAAATCTTTAATCTTAAATCACATTTATTTCATATGCAAACAACCATAGGTGTATTTTTTTTATATGAGTGTTTTACAACGAAGGAAAATAGTATCTGGTTTCCCATGATTAATTATTTTCTATTTCTCTTCTTCAAGCTGCTAGATCACTTACAGTAAATGGGACCTTCAAGGTCTTGCCGTTAAGATTTCCTGATAACCCTGAGCACAGAAAGGAACTAGACCTTGATATGTCACTGAGGTCAGATCAAAACTCAGTAATTTTGTAAAGAGAATATGATTGAAGAGGAGCAGTGTAGCTGGTCTGTCATAAATTAATACTTGCTAAGTGCTTGTGAGGAATTGTGCCATGACTTTGATCCCCCCCCAAGCAAAGCTAATCACTCCATTCTCAGCTTTGTACCATCCTTTGATATAGCACTAACCCTGCTTTAATATAGTGTATGTGTGTGTGTGTTTATCTGAGCATCTAAGATCGGTTTACCCAGTTCTCAGCGTGGTGGAGGGTGGTCAATCCGTGCTGAGTAAATGAGTGACTGCACAGTCAAATGATTGTTTGGATGCTGTTCCATTAACACGAGGAGCCCCTGTTCAGGAGGATGTAGTGGTTTCATGGCCTGCAGAGGTGGGAGGCCGTTCCTCATGCCCACTTTCCAAAGGACTCCAGGCCTGAGCTAGGTCTCCAGCCATAGAATACCAATGGGGCTGGGGGAGGTGAATTAGGGATACCTTTCTGAAATAGCATTGACAAAATGTGTTATCAGTGAGAAGGACAGGGAGGAATTGATGACAAGGGGAGATTTGTATCCTGGGGGAGAGAGGTGGTACCCTTACCCGAGGAGCAGAATGAATGTGAGAGGCGGGAGGTTAACGTGTTCCATCTGGTAAATATGTACACAGGGGTGTGTGTCGTATTCAGGTGAATGTGGACAGTGGGTCATTAGAAATGCCAGCTGCAGCTCAGCTCAGAGGTCAGGGCTGGTGCTAAGATTATACTTCTAGGTAGTAATTGAACACATGGGTGCAGACTAGCAAACCCAGAGAGGAGAAGAAAGAGCAGAGGGAGAGATTGTGCAGTTCTGGAGAGAGGGTGGATGGATGGGGATAGCGTTTAGTGGCCTTCTGCTTCTTTGTCCCAGGGAAAATCATTGCCTATCACCACAATATGTACACTGGTGGATGTTTTCACTGAAGCATGAGGAGTGTGTATGTGTGTATACACATATGAGTATATGAATGTATATATTTATGTGCATATACACACACACACACATATATATCATGCCATATTCTGCCACATACACACACATACACAATGTTTTGGTAGCACTTGGGGAAAGTGCTAGGTTAACAGTCAGGAGACTTGGATTCCAGTCTCAACACAAGCACCAGCTTGCTCTGGGACTCAGAGCTTGTCTCCGTTGCACTCTGGTTATCCATTGCCTTATCAGTGACAAGGTAGCTGTTGGATACTAGATCATCAGGTAGGCCTCTTCCAATACTGTGCTTTTTCTGAATTTTTTTAAGCTTTCATTTGATTTTTTTTTTTTTTTTTTGTCTACTGTGTTACTCCCTTTTCCAGAATCTTAGTAGATCTCTATTAACTGGCCTCACAGATTATAAACTCCTGGGCCTGGGTTCAGAGCCCTCACCCTTGCCTCTTACCCTGTGTTCTCCTGTTTTTTGTTTTTTTAATTTAAAAAAATTATTTTTAATTATTATGGATACATAATAGTTGTATATCTTCGTAGGGTACATGTGTTGTTTTAGTACAGGCATACAATGTGAATTAATCAAGTCAGGGTAATTGGGGTATCCATCAGCTCAGGTCTTTATCATTTCTTTGTGTTAGGAGCATTCCAATTCTACTCTTTTAGTTATTTTAAAGTATACATTAACTTACTGTTCATTATAGTCACTTTGTTGTGTTATCAAATATCGTTCATTCTGTCTGACTATTTAACTATGTTTTTGCACCCGTTAACCACCCCCACTTTATCCCCCAACTCCCCACTCCCTCCCCAGCCTCTGGTAACCAGCATTCTACTCTCTCTCGCCATGAGATCAATTGTTTTTAATATTTAGCTCCCACATATGAATGAGAACATATGAGATTGGTCTTTCTGTGCTTGGCTTATTTCACTTAACATAATGTTCTCCAGTTCCATCCATGTTGTTGCAAATTGCAGGATTTCATTCTTTTTTTGGCCATATAATATTCCACTGTGAATATGTACCACAGTTTCTTAATCCATCCATCCATTGATGGACACTTAGGTTGATTCCAAATCTTGACTATTGTGAGTAATGCGGCAGTAAACATGGGAGTGCAGATATCTTTTCAATATATTGAATTCCCATCCTTTGGATATATACCCAGCAGTGGGATTAGTGGGTCATATGGTAGGTCTGTTTTTAGTTCTGTGAAGAACCTCCATACTGTTTTCCATAGTGGTTGCACTCATTTACATTCCCACCAACAATGTAGGGGAGTTTCCCTTTCTCCACATCCTCACCAGCAATCATCATTGCCTTTTTGATAAAAAGCCATTTTAACTTGAGTGAGATGATATCTCATTGTAGTTTTGAATCGCATTTCTCTGATGACTAATGATATTGAGCATTTTTTCATGTACCTGTTGGCCATTTGTAAACATTCTTTGGAGAAATATCTATTCAGATCCTTTGCCCATTTTTAATCAGATTATTTGATTTTATTTCCTGTTGAGTTGTTGGAACTCCTTATATATTCGTGTTATTAATCCCGTGTCAGATGGGCAGTTTGCAGATATTTTCTCCCATTCTGTGGGTTGTCTCTTCCCTTTGTTAATTGTCTCCTTTGCTGTGCAGAAGCTTTTTAGCTTGATGTGATCCCATTTGTCCAATTTTGCTTTGGCTACCTGTTCTTTGGTGGGTATTACTCAAGAAGTCCTGGCCTAGACCAATGTCCTGAAGCATTTCCCCAATGTTTTCTTTAAGTAGTTTCATAGTTTCAGGTCTTAGATTTAAATCTTCAATACATGTTTATTTGCTTTTTGTATAGGGTGAGAGTTAAGGTCTAGTTTTCTTCTTCCGTGTATTGATATCTAGTTTTCCCAGCATCGTTTATTGGAGAAACTGTCCTTTCACCGCTGTATGTTCTCGGCACCTTTGTTCTAAGTTCACTATAGATGTGTGGGTATATTTCTGAGTTCTCTATTCTGTTCCCTTGGTTTATGTGTCTGTTTTTATGCCAGTACCATGTGTTCTGGTTACTACAGCTCTGTGGTATATAATTCGAAGTCAGGTAATCTGATTCCTCTAGTTCCTTCTTTTTGCTCAGGCACTTTCACCAGTATTGGCTCATTTGAGGACAGGTTCTGTGTCTTATGATATTCTTTCCCAGATATAGCTGAGAGATTATATAAAATGTATCACCTTGTCATTTGTTGAAACTGGTAAGGGATTCATTGGGCTTATTTTTAAAAACTCTTTGTCCTTAAGGCTAGTAGCCTTTTTTTTTTTTAAGAACACATTTTAGATAATTGTTAGTGAAAATAATTAAATGGTTCCTTGAAGAACAAGGGAAGTTTATATGTCAATATAAATTTACTTATTGTTTATGGACATTTATATTTTGACATAAATACCTAAAGTCACAGTGAGATCACTGCTATCATCATCAAGATGTGTTTGAGTTGAACTTGTGTAAGTTTTCGTGTTAAGTGTACAAGAAAGAAAACTATGGAGACTTCATTTACCTCCTCTTGCAGGGCTAATGAAGCTTTTCACATATCTAAACATCTTCGATAGCTTCAGCTTATCCTACCAAGTGCCAAGACCTTTTATTTTAAACATAAGTGATGAAAACATTTCTTAAGAAAAATATGCAAGGAAAATTTCCTGAAATTCATGCAGTGTCATAAAATTTGTGACACAGAATTTATTCAACAAACTGAGTTAGTGAACACTGGGCATACTTAGTGCCAGGTAGTGGTCTAGATTCCAATGATAAAGCAGTGAATGAAGCAAGGTGCTTGGTCTCATGGAGCTTCAGTCTAGTAGGCACAACATGTAATCAACAAGTGTGCAAATACAGTTGTCCCTTGGTATGGGGGAGATTGGTTCCAGGGCACCCTCCCCACCTGGATACTAAAATATGCAAATGCCCTGGTCCCCGATATAAAACGGTGTAGTATTTGCATAAAACCTATATACATCTTCCCATATAGTTTAGAACATCTCTAGATTACTTATAATACCTAATACAATGTAAATGCTATGTAAATAGCTGTTATAGTATACTTTTAATTTGTATTATTTTTATTTTTTTCAAATATTTTAAATCTGCAGTTGGTTGAATCTGTGGATATGGAACCCACAGACATGGAGGGCCAACTATAAGTGAGAAAGATAACCTCAGATACAGTGATCATAAGAAACTACAACAGGCTGGGAACAGTGGCTCATGCCTATAGTCCTAGCACTTTGGGAGGCCAAGGTGGGAGGTTCGCTTAAGGCCAGGAGTTTAAGACCAACCTAAGCAACATAGTGAGACACCATCTCTATAAAAAATAAACCAGGCATGGTGGCGTGTAGTCCCAGCTACTAGGGAGGCTGAGGTGGGCAGGAGGATTGCTTGAGCCCAGGAGTTGGAGGCTGCAGTGGGCTGTGATCATGCCACTGCACTCCAGCCTGGGCGACACAGCAAGACCCTGTCTCCAAAAAAAAAAAAAAAAAAAAAACCACAAACAAACAAAAAACCAAAACTACAACAGAATACTAAGGTAGGGAATGGGTAAGGGAAGAGACGTCTTTTTAAAAAGTGGTCAGACAAGGCCTCTGTGAGGAAGGACATTAGATCTGAGACCAGAATAATGAATGTCAGTTGAAGAACTGAAGTAAAATAAAGCCCCTACGATGAGGGAAACATAGTGCATTCCAATTTGAGTTAATGTCTCGGGTTTGAAGTGCTCGTGGGACTTCCGAGGATATATGCCCGAAGGTTGATGGGAGAATGATGGCCACAGGAGAAGAAGAGTGGACAGTCAGCAGGTTCCTGGAGATAATTAAAACCATTGAATAGGACCATTGTTTAGAAGAACCACTGTGGAAGTTGCTTGTCTTCCCGGACACATCTCCCGATGACAATAATAATTTCTGTGGGGCATTATTCTAAGCACATTACAAAGATTAGCACATTTAGTCCTCAGAACAACCCTAGCAGGTAGACACTATTATTTTCCTTCCATTTTGTAGAAAAAGAAAGTGAGGCATAGAGATATTAATTTTTCCCAAGATCCCACGTATTTAGCGGTGGAGATTAGAGGCAAATCTAAGTAGCTTGGTTTCAGAACCTAGTATTTTATTCCTATGCTATGCAGCCTCATGGACTGTTTGTCAAGATGGGATAAATAAGACCTTGGAGAAAGCTGAGAAAGAGAATACAGAAAGCATAATGAGAAGAAGAGAGGGTGTTGAGTTAAAGTACTAAATTCATCATCTGCTGGGAAGTGGATGGGGCACCCGTGTTTGGTTGTTTCTCTTGAGTTTATCACTGCATAGTTACAGATAACTATTGTTCTGTCACATTCACCATATGCTTTCCTGGACCAGTAGCTAGAATAAATTAATTCTGTTTGTAATAACCTCTTTATCTAGCTAACAGAGCAATGCAAACGAACAAACAAACAAACCAGAAGGATGAAAGGAGTTGACAAAGATGAGCAAGAGCAGAAGCAAATGCTCACCCAAGCCCATCTTTAGCACAGAGAGAGCGCTCCCCGGGCTGGTTATGGGCTGTGCTTCAAGTGCTTTTTATTTTCAGAGGACAGAAAGGCTATCTGAAGTTCTGTCCATGCAAAAAATCCTACCTTCTTTTCAGCTGGCACCTACCACCCTAAATTTTGCCTGCTCCACCTGTTGGAAGCTACCAGCACTGCCCCCTCCTGCCATTTTATCTCTAAACTCTTGCTGGGGGTTGCCATGGCAACTCTAATATGGCTTCTCCAGAATGTTCCTGGACCACCCATTCTAGCCCTTTACACCTCTCTGAGGTTGTAAAAGAGAATGTATCAAAAGAAGTCACTTCTTCCTGTTCTGTCTTGTTTTCTTGTCCCAAGAAGGAACCTGATTGTATTCAACATAGTAGAATCCAGCTCAGCTTATGCAGAGGACTGAACCTATCCTTTTTGGGGAGATTTAGGGAAAAGTTTGTCTTTGGCCTGGAAATGCCTTATTGGAACTGCTGTCACTCTAACTTGCTGCACTTACCTACTTCTAGAATATTCTTTTATGCCCATCCTGGAGTTCCTATGGCCTCCACTGTTTTGGCAATGCCAGGAAGTTTGAATAATTATTAAAACCTTTAAAATGAAATATGAAAGAGGCATTAAGTTCTTCCATCATGGCTTTAATTCCCATGTTAGTTGTTGGCACAGCTGAACATGTGACCTTGTTTTTAATGGCATTGTTATTTTCCTTCGTTACTTTCATACTCTGCTTCTTTCCTTATTTAAACTCGCTCCTCTATGACCTGTCATAAATTATGGCTGTGCTGTGTATTGCTGCTGAATTACCAGTCTGAGCCCCACGCTTTTTCCTGTTTTCCCTGCTTTCCTTCTCATTTCTTCTCTTTGTTTGACCCGATTATGCTAATCGAATGAACCATTTATTTTGTATTTCCTTATGTGTCCAAAAAAGTAAGGTTGTTGTGAAGAAAATGTGACTGATACTTTAGGAATAATTTTAATAATTAAGTAATAATAGTTAACACCTTGAAAATGCTTACAGTGTGCCACGTGCTTTAAGGACTCATTTAATCTGAACAATCACACTTTGAGATCATCTTCCACTGGGGAAACTGAGGCCCAGAGGGTTATGTAACTTAATAAATTTGGCTTTGCTGTTTCCCAGGATATGCTTCCCAAATGATTTGTATTATTTTACAACATAAATAAGTTGACTTTCAAACTCTGGGTATTTCTCCTTAGTTTGCACACATTAGTCTACTTACGTGATGTTCTGTTAGTCTTTTCTACCAACTGATTAAGAATACTGCTATGTTTGTTTTTATTTTCCCCCAAGTATAGATTATTGCATGTTAAAAATGAAGGGAAATGTGGTTATTTCTTAATCATTCCAGCTCATCATTTGTTCAGAAGATTGTAATAAACTCTACCCTTGTATAGTGTCGAGAATAACTGCAGTTTTTTTGTCATGTGAAAAAGTTCTTTAGGAGTATTATTCCATCCATTTTTAATTTTTCAGGAGGATTTTTTCATGGAATATATTTCATGAAATATAAATGTGTTAAAGATTGTTTTGCAGAAGTATTGGAGGTTATAATGCACAGGAGGGCACACCTGTGCAGAATGTTCCCACATGCAATACACACATGGTAATAGAAACATGGTTGACCTATTATAGACACAAAGGAAGCTGTACTGTTTCACTTCTTAGGAAACTTGAAATCAAATTTGCTGCAGTCAGTGAGGTGAGACCTCACTGGCCTAACCACTAGTCTCACAATTCCTTTGCCTGGCACGGGAGCTGTGGAGGTGACATTTATCCTAGCCACTGTCAGATTGGAAGCCACGACTTGTATTGCTGGCTTGCGGGCACATGGATATGCCAGCTGGACTTCCCATACCCCCCGCCATCTGTACCTCTCTGCAACTTGGTATTTACTTAATTACTTTCAATGATTAAACAAAAATGAGGAACTGACGAGTTTAAACATGAGCAAATTTTGATTAAAATTTAGACCACCATTCCACTAAAAAGCAAACCACAGCTGAGCAGTTTCATGGGGAAGGTGAAGGGTCAGCTAAGATTTTGGGAGCAAAAGCTTTGTTAAGACAAGATCAGCTATTAAGGCTTTTAATCCTCCTTCCAGAATTTGGAACACATTTAGAATCCTGTAGTTATGTCCTTTATTCCATCATAAAAACAAAAACATATCTGCTTGATTATTAGTCACAAAATGAACTGGGTGACATCTAAATTATGAAGTTTGGTTGCAGACATTTTTCTGCACATCATTTTTTAATTAGGCAAAAACAAAAGTGCGTTGCTTTCTTTGATAAGTACATGGTAGAGTTAAGGAAACATGAGTACATAGGGAGTGGTTGATTAATGCATCTAATTAATGAAACTTTGACATCATAGCAGGTTGGCTGCTGTTAGTAAGCCTGCTAGGCTTCCAATTTCTATTCATTAGTTATTCTGTTTCCCTAGTTGCTTCACTCCTCCGCCTTGACACAGCCAGTGTTATTAAAGGGTGGATTAAAATGGTGTCCAAATTGATAAGAAGTAGCTATCTAGCGTTCCTGAATGTGTTTGTTCCTTGAAAAAAGTTTCAGGCTAAATGGAGTGAAGAAGATTTGAAACGTAAATGGATTCCTTGTCCCTTTTGTAGATAATTGTACTAAATGCTAATTTGTGGGCAGCTAATATGGTCTTGTGTTCACTGATAAGCTGTGTTGCTTGAAACAAATTTACAAAAAGAGACAAGTTGTTTGTAGGCAGAAACTCTCAACCCAGTAAACTTGGGATGTCTGATAATTTTTTGTGTTTCTGTGGACAGGAATCCCATCTAAGTCACCTGCCTCCACAAATCTAGTGCCCACCAGCCCACCATCCCGGGATAACGGGTGGTAAGGTGGTTTGTAACCTGCTGTCTCTCTGGAGATCTATTTTAGAGATTTGGGATGATATGTAGACTCCTGCTAGGTTAGACCATGGAAGGGTCCCCAAACTTTTCTGTAAAGGGCCTGATAACAATTAGTTACAGCTTTGCGGGCTGTGTGACCCCTGCCCCAGCTACTGAGCTCTGCCTTTGCAGCCCTGACGTGTGGCCACACACCACATGCCAGTGAAGGGCTGTGTCCCAACTTGATTTATAGATGCTGAAATTAGATTTTTTGTTTAATTTTCATATATCATGAAACCTTCTTTATCTTTTGACTTTCATCTGATAATTTAAATGGTTTTTCCAATCATTTAGTGTTTTGGTAGCTGGAGGGCCTTAGGACGCCAGGCAGTGGGCAGATGCGGCAGGCGCTTCCCTTCTCCTGCGTGTGTCCCTTTCTGCTCCTGATTGCTTGACTTGTCAGCTGCCTCCAGTATCTTTTGGCGGTGGGTTCAGTGACTCTGCAGCGGAGGCCCTGACTAGCTTTTTGTTTTGTTTTGTTTTTCCTGTCGGGGGCGGGGAGGGGGAGGAGGGAGGCAGCCGGCAAAGGATTTTTGTTTATAGGAGTAGGGAGAACAGTAACAATGATTGATACTGCCCTACTGAAAGGGTGAATAGTTTAGATATAGAGGCTCAGATGCTGCAGCCTGTATGGCTGTATTTTTTTTTTCTACAAGACATGCAGATGCTTTAATTTTGTCAATAAAAAGATTGTGATGACCTGTGTGTGAATGAGTATATTGCATTTGAGGCCCAGCTATTTGTGATTTCTTTTTTTTGTATTTCTCTAAAAAAAATGCAGAGCCAATTGTGAAGCAACAACAGGGTTGGAATGCAGTATCCCTGGGCCGTGGCTGCCTTTCAGCTGGGTTGATGTCCTTTCTAATGAGAACAAAGCCGAATTGGGGGGGTGTTCGCTCATTGTCCTTAGGCAATAGTTAGCAAACCACCTCTGGTAATTTGGAGGACGCAAAACCTTTTTTCTTTGTCCTAGATAGCCTCGTAATTACTGATCTTTTGAACCTCTAGTTTGGGAATAAATTGAGTCTTACGGACTTGAGTCCTGTCATATTATTTTACTTGAGGGTGAAGGAGTTAATGTATAACCTCTTTGGCTAATACTTCAGACACTTGGAAAACACCTTTGATATTTAATCAACATAGAAACAAAGTAAATTTTAAGTGTGTCTGTCCTTTCCTAGGAATATTTGAATACAATAGGTTGAGCTATTTTTTTTTTAACTTATTTGCTTATTTGAATCTGCTCTTTTTATTTGGAGGAGGTGGTGTGTCACAATGGAAGGGAACATGAATAAAAATCTGATTTGTGTATTGATCTGTTTCAGGCAATAGTGAGAATATTTTTCGAGGTCATTTGAGGAGAATGTAAGGGGTTTGGTTCAAACATCCCTTGCCACTTCACAGTCCAGGAAATGGTGATGGATTTTTGAGGATTGTGGGTGGGAGGTGCAAGCTTTGTTCACCCTCCGCTATGTACCCTTGAGGTTGGAGGGCCCGTGGGTCCCAATTGCAGTTGGAGGAAGCCCAGAGACGCCACCGCTGCTGTGTGGCAGTTCTGGTTTAGGAAGGGGATGGGCCTCACTTTGCATTCCCCTGTCTGGCGTCTTCATTTCTGTACCCTGCTCTCTCACAATTCTTACCATTATTAAGACCTTTCCTTTCATTGGCATAAAATAATTCCTATTTCTTTCTTTGCCAAAGATTGCAGTTTTCATAAAAATAAAAAAATGAGCTACATGACATAGATCCACACAAAAACCTGTACGCAGAGTTCATAGCAACATTACTCACAATAGCCAAAAAGTGGAAACAAAACAAAGGCCCATCAGCTAATGAATGGACAAATAAAAGATGTATATTCATACAGCAAACTGTTATTTGGCCATAAAAAGAAATGAAATATGAATCTATTGCTACAACATGGATAGATCTTGAAAACATTATGCTAAGCGAAAAAAGCCAGATACGAAAGACCATATAGTATTTGCTTTTTCCATTTATATGAAATGTTCATGATTCTTGTCTATACAGACGGAAAGTAGTAGATTAGTGGTTGCCAGAAGCTGGGGAGAGAGAATAGGGAGTGACTGCAAATGGGTACATTTTCGGGTGATGAAAATGTTCTAAAATTAGATAGTGGTGACGGTTGTACCATTCTATGAATATGCTAACAACCACTGATCTTTGAAAGGCTAAAATTTTTTGTATGTGCTTCATATCTTAATAAAATGGTGAGTCATAAAATAGAGGAGTTTGAAAAATAGAAAAATTATGTGTTAACATAGTTTTGTCATCATCACAAACTTCTTAGTTTCTGTATACAGTTATACCAGATTTATAATACGTATTTTCAAATATTTTATCTTATTTATTTGATTGATTGGTGTCATCTTTGCCACTGGGGGAAGAAGATTATCATTATCTGAAGAAAACAAGTCGTGTCTTACGGATAACAAATTAAGTTTATTATTCTGTAGACTGTGATTTCAGTTATTTCTAAATATTGTCGGGTCCTGTTTATCAGATGGGTACGTTGTGGTTGCAAAGTACTCAAATGGAAAAGAAACTATTTGGTCAGAGATCTGGATCTTTTTATCCCCATAACAACAAACATCCAAACTCTGAAAACTTCTGAATGCATGGCATTATGGTTCAAAATATGGCCCACAAGGTTTGTGGTTTGTTGGCTTTTTGGTGGTCTAAGAGTTGATGACATAAAATTGGCAGTTCACTGTGACACCCCTAGGCTCTTGACACATGAAGTCTCTTGTATTTTATGAAGAGGAGATGAACAGTTGAGTTGTCTCCCATCTTGGTTTTCTTTTTAGTGACATTAAAAGTCCATTAACCCAAATATTATCATCTGGTGTTACCTGCCTTAGGAAAGACAAAACAAAGATCACGTGGTCTGCAAGTTTGGAGCATTTCTTTCGCCAACATACAAAAGGACATTGTGGTTTAAAATAAACTGAACCATAGCTCTTGGAATGGGAAGAATGCTCCCCGGGCCCACTGAGGGGGTTATTATGGGAGAAGCAGCAGTTGTTTGTGGCAGGAGAAATTATTCAGAAGATTGCTATTTCTGCCATTCTGGGATGCTCCAGCTGCATAAATTGGAACTGATAATACTCAGTCAGTAGCCCATCTGTTTCTAAAAAAGCCCAAAGAGAAATGTACAAATGGCAGTGAGAACAGAGGCAGTTATGTGGTGTGGACCAGGATGCCCAGCCCACAGTTGCCTGCGGTCTCTCCCCCTGTGAGTAATGGAATCGGAATCAGAACTCCATTGGTTTGTTTTACACAGTGATTTCTCAGTTGCTGTGTTCACAACTTTCAGTTCAGTTTGGTTTGAGTATTCAGCGATGAAGATGAGGATAAGGAAATGATGGCATCCTGAAAAGAGGCTGAATGGATTCAAACATTTGAGCTCTGACAAAGTGGAGGCAGAAATACTGGGGGGAGTGTGGTTCTATGGTGTGCTTGAGAAAGCTTGGATTTTAAAGTTAGAAATATTGGGGTTCTTGTTCCAGCTCCACCTCTTGCTAGCTGTGTGCTTGTAGACCATAAAGTTAGTATCTCTTTGTGGACTCTAATGGTCCTCAATGAATAAAATACTATTATTAATAATAATTTCATTAGGTGGTGAGAATGAAATGAAAGAATATGCACAGAGCTCCAGGCTTTTTGAGTGGGTATTCCATAAATGCTTTTGAAGCTTAACTTTAAGAAAGAAAAAAGCACTACTGGAAATGTTATACCTCTCACATTGACCACCTGGCATAAATTAAGGGAGTGGCATCTTCTGGAGTAATCCTAGGGACATAACCCAGTAGAACTCCACAAATAAACGGCAACTTCTGTGTTATTAAACCTGTGCTTTCCTTTTCTCAGAGATTATTATTGTTAACTCCCAGGCCACATTCGAATTTTGTGGAAATTTCTATGGTCATTTGGAGATAAGTTCCCCCAAACTCTTTAGTGGTTAGAAAATAGGTTGCGTTCATTGGAGTTGATTGAAAATGAATTAATCAGTGTTGCCCATAAGGCCTCAGATTTTAATATTGAACTTTAAAGATTAACTTAACAGGAATTAAGCTTTTGTTTAGGAATGTTTTCCTGTGGACCCTTGTGTATTCGTAATTTTTAATATTATATATTATTCAATATCTTCATTTGTAAAATGAGTTTAATAGGAATTTGCCTTGTATGAGGACAAGGTGAGCAAAGGCATATAAAGCCACGTGTCAGGTAATCAGCGAATGTTAGTTGTCTCTGAGCAGGGCACTGGAGGATGCCACATTTTTGTTCCCCTAACTTTTAAAATTTTGAAACTTTAAAGAAGAAAAGAGATGCCAAATTGGAATGAATATTGTTTAGAGCTCTCTGACTTCTAGGTAATTGCTTTCTCAGATTTGGGGAGAAAGTTATCCCTCCTTTAGAGTACTTGATTTGCATATTCTGTTTCTTGATTCATCTCTTAGGCAAGTCATTTAATAAATTAAAACTTAGAAATTAGCTGTGATCCCTGATAAGATTAGAGTATTGGTGTCTAGACAAAAATTTTTTGTTAACCTGAAAGCATATGGAAGACAAATCCTTTCTTCATGCACGCATAAAACTCATTCTAAGCAGTCTGCACTATCCAGAATAAATTTTTTCTTAAACTCAACACTCAATTTCCTTCCTTCCTTCCTTCCTTCCTTCCTTCCTTCCTTCCTTCCTTCCTTCCTCCTTCTTTCTTTCTCTTTCTCTTTTTCTCTTTCTTTCTCTCTCTTTCTCTTTCATTTTCTTTCTTTCTCTCTGTTTCTTTCTTTTCTTCCTTTTTTTTTACTATTTTTTTTAACTGGGTTTACAGAGATCCAGTGGACTATCCAGTATATCCATCGAAGCATTTCATTAAGGTTTTAAGAGGAGCCAGGAATTGTCAGGAATTGGAAATAAGCATATTGCCAAAGACATAGTCTTGAGTCATATTTTCTGGCCTGTGTGGTTAGTACTATCTTAAGAGAAAAAGAATTGATTGGGGTTATATTAAAATGAAATAAAATGTCATTCATTTATTTCATTCTGAAAATTTATATTGATCCCCAATTTTGCAAAAGTTCACAACATAAATAATAATTATCCATGGGCTCTATTTTTAAGGAAGGTTTTGTTTTGTGGTGTGGAGAAGACATGTATATAAATAATGAGTCCAAGATAGACAGGAGAAAGTTACTGTTTCTGGTGCAGGGAGACTGGGAAGGGCTTGATGGAGAGGTGCCTTTTGAGCTGCATCTTGGATGGTGGGTAGGGCGTGGAAATGAAGAGATTTTTCTAATCAAAGGGACCATTTCATGGCATTCGCCAAGCATCTGGTAGAGTATGCCTGATGTTTAGGTCATTCCTTGGTCCCTGTGTCTCAATGATGTGGTCCATGAACTTTTTACATACATACATGCATACATGCATACATACATACATACACACACAAATATACATAGAGACACACACATAAGAAAGTATATATGGAGGGTGAACTTAACTGTAATGTGGTTATAATTGTTTTTTGGCCAAAGTGCATGAAGCCAATAGTCTTGCTTTTATAATGATATATGGATACATTTGGCCAGTGGCCACAGGCATGCTTTCTAATTCAATTGCTATTTATTATCAAAAGCCTGGATCAGTTCAGTGAATTATGAATTCATTCTGAGGATGAAGATTAAATGAGATGTTCTATTTTCAGTCAATACATTGGGGAGGTTCCCAACATAGACACACTTACTCAGTTCCTGGCATATAGTACAGTCTTGGGAAGATAAAGGTGGATCATATTTGTTTTTTCATGAACTCATTCTCACCCCAGAGTCTCTGACAACCAAAAACCTTGTAGAGATGAACATCTACAGTTGCTTGGCCTCTTTGTGCACTGATCTTAAATGTCATGTTCTGCTTTAGACTCCTAACTTTCCCCTCCTCCTCTAAGTCCATACCATATAGTGGTGTGAAGAATGGGTTAGAGGAATTGGGCTGTTCCTATGGGGGAGAGGAGAGTTAGAAAAATACAAATGTCTGTTTTCACTAAAGGATCACCGGGTTCTAAACAGTAAGAAAGTCTGGATTAAAGATGTAAGAGTGGCTGGTTTTGACTATGACAATTCCCAAGGTCCCTTGAGTAATGAGCCATTACTTTTAAAATTCCAGGAATAGAAGACCACAGGTGTTTGAATTCACTCAGAAAAACAAAATAATGAGAACTTTGTTTTGAATAACCAGAAGTTTTAAGTTTTCTGAAACAAGATGTCTAGAATTTAGTTTTGAGATTTAAAACGTGCGCTGTTGACCTGGCTCCATGTTCCCGACACCCCCTTCCCTCCGCCCCTATTTGCAGATCCTTCTCTTTTTGTGACCGTCTCCTGCACAGCCCGTTCCTGGGCCTAGAAGAGCCTTCTCTACTGGGACACCTCCCAAAGAGGCCTCACTAATGTTAGTAATGCTAATAAAAATCACCAAAAAAAAAAAAAAAAAAAGAAAGAAATACACATAATCTTAGTGCTACATTTTACTAATGAGCACCACTGATCTCCTGAGCGTGGTAATCCTTGCAGTCTGGGAGGCCGAGGCGGGAGGATCGCTCAAGGTCGGGAGTTTGAAACCAGCCTGAGCAAGAGTGAGACTCCGTCTCTACTATAAATAGAAATTAATTGGCCAACTAATGTATATAGAAAAACTAGCCAGGCATGGTGGCGCATGCCTGTAGTCCCAGCTACTCGTGAGGCTGAGGCAGGAGCATCGCTTGACCCCAGGAGTTTGAGGTTGCTGTGAGCTAGGCTGACACCAGGGCACTCTAGCCTGGGCAACAGAATGAGACTTTGTCTCAAAAAAAAAAAAAATCGCCAGTGATCTACACGTACGATCTCATCTAATCCTTATAACAGCTTTGTGAGATAGGCACTATTTTAATCCCTACTTTAAAAAATGAGGACATGGAAGCTAAAAGATGATTAATGACCTGCCCAACATCACACAACTAACTAGTAGGTAGCACAGCTAAGATGTTTGCCTGGCCCAAGCTGATTCTCCATTACTTCTCAAAGTTAAGTTTAAATATCGTACACAACATTTGCTGTCCTTTGTGTTCCTGTGGCTTTATCCCAAATGGCCACCATTAATTAGTTTTTTACCTTTATTTTTCTACATTGCAAAAGTTACTATGTTTATAATGAAAAATTAGAAAATATAGATAAGTGAGATAATAAGGGCAAAGAAATCATTATCTGTTATATAATCCCACATTCTAGAAAACAGTGTTAATCAAAAGGGTACTTACTGTCTGATTCCATTTGCATGATGTTCTAGAATAGGCACTGCTACCAGGCAAGAAAGCAGATCAGCAGTGGCCAGGGGCTGGAGTGGGGAGAGAGAGGTCTGGACCATAGGACACAAGGGAACTTTTTTGGAGTAAAGGAAGTGTTCTATATCTTGATTATGGTTGTGGTTATATGACCATATACACTTATCAAAACTCAGAACTGTATACAAAATAGGATATTTTATTGTATGTAAATTATTCCTCAGTTAAACATGACTGAGAATATCGACACCTTGTTGTATATCTTGTGCATTTTCCTCTGCATATCTGTTGTAAATATATATATCTTTAAAACAGATTATACTCTAATATATCTTGTAACCTATTTTTTCATTCATTCAAAAATGTATCAAAAGCATCCTTTATAATCAGTAATCATCTCTCATTAGAAATAAGTGTGATTTTTGTTGAATAAATTTATTGATTATTTTAGTTGGCTTTTGCCTGAATTTTCTTCTAGCAGATTTTGTTTTTAAGCTTTACGAGTGCATGTTTACTAAGAGAAAAAGAAAATCTTTCTCCGAGAACACAGCACCTTTGACTGAAAAATAGTGAAAATGGTAAATTCCCTATGTAACTTCTAATAGTTTTCGATTCTTGGACTGCTAGTTATTAGGTAACTGAAGACTCTACTTTTCAGTACATTTTCCTTGACCCCGCATTGGTGGTATAGCTAAGGCAGGACCAACCTGTGCAAGAGAGCAGGAAGGAGAAGCTATTTTTACCTTAATGCTCCACTGGGCTGATATTGGTCTTTCATAACCTGGCTTTTAAGAACAAATGTCTGTTTTTCATGTTTTGCCAATGGGAATATTTACTCTATTTGAAACTTATTTTCTTGGGAGTATAATGAATGTTATTTGTTTTGAAAGATGCGATAAATATTTTCCTTCTGACCTCTGTGAGTAGGTGACAGAAAATAAAATTGATTGTTTTCCTCATAAATTTAAATAGACATATTACCTCTGTTTCAAAAATGGCATCAGCTAGATCACTTCGCAGGCTAATGACATTTTTCCCGCCAGACAGAACACTTGATTTACCATTGTCGAGAAGTCACTGTGCCATCTTGTTTTTCATTCCAACTGCACGCTTGAAGTATTGCGATACTTAATGCTTCCTATAATGAAAAATAAGAAAAATTTGACAGGGCTCATTGTTTACCGTTGTGGAGAGAAAGACCTCTCCACGGTCATTATGAGAGCTTCTTCACGGGTCTTGCTGAGGGTGGCCAGTCCTTTCTGTTCCCCACAAGTGACTAACACATCCTCTGCCTCTCCTGTGTGGGTTTTTTTTTTTTTTTAAGTACATATTAGTTTCATAAAAGCCTTTCCACCTGGAAGAGTGGAATTAGAACAAGAAGCCCTCTTCTTTCCATGAAGGGCCTCCCTTCCGCCCCCACTTTAGGAAAGCCCGTTGGAGTCCTAAATGGATTCAATTAGCTACTGTATTTTAGATCTTTCCGTACCTAAAATGGCTCCCCTTTGATCTGGTGGCAGCTTTGTAGAAAGGGTCTGAGCTTCTGGTTTCTTTTTAGATAAGCCCGTGAGTGATTTGATTATATCTTTTTGTAAATTAGATAATCAGTAAGTCCTTGTGGACCATGTGCTGTAGACTGAGCAAGATGCTCTGCGCAACGTAAGGAAATACAGCAGCATGCTGCCCCGTAGGAGCTTGTCATTGTTTATTTGAATTTGTTGACTTTGTTTCTCTCTGGAATGATATATGATTTTCTGTTGGCTCTGATCATTCATTACCTTAAAATAAACCTGAACTATTACCCTGGATTCACTTTTATTTATTAAATTATTTATTATTATTTATCACTTTTATTTATTTATTTATTAAAATAAATCTGAACTATTACCCTGTATTCACAATTATTCACTCCTCGGAATGTTGTGATTTATGACTGCTCACCAGTTATATTCCATCGGTGGGCTCCTAGAAGTGTCCTAAATTAGATACCCGTGGATTGGCGGGTTCCATGGAGACCTTGGAGATGGAGAGTGTCTTTTGTTGTCGTTGCTTGTTTCAGCAGCTTTGGAAGGTTAATTGACTCTCCAAAGCTTCATTAGCTAAGTGAAACTTAAGTGTCGCCTCTTTAGTTGAGATGGGTCTTTTTTTTTTTTTTTTAAGTCATGATGCATCTCAGATCTTCTCTTGGATTATCTTTCCTTTTAGATGAGATGGGGCTTTGAAATCAACGTTGTGGTGATCCACAGGACGAGTGGTCACCCACATCTGTCCTTCTGAGCCCCTTGCACATTGCTGTGCACTGCAGAGCCCTCTCTCCCAGTTGGCATGCCAGCGGCTTAGAAGGGGCTAACAGCCTGCTTTTAAATCAGCTGTGTATTTTGATGCCCAGTGCTTCGGACTATTGCCCTTTTAGGTTTAAGTTTGCCTGGAGAGGAAAGTGGAGACCTTGAATATTAAACTTCTGTCGCCTTGTGTGATTTGACCGTGGTTTTGTGGAGGATTATTTTTTTTTTTTCCTTAGGTGGAATCACAGCCCAGTTTAGAATGAAGTCATTATAGCCACTTGTGCCAGGCCAAAAACAACCCATATAACTGATCTTTTTCCCCAGAGTCAGAGACACAAATAGAACTGTTTCAGAGCATTGCAGTGGGGAATTTCAGAGTGGTTTTGGCTGTGGTCGTTCTCCTTTCTTTTAAGATGAGGTGCATTGTGCCAGGGCTGACTCCACATTAGTAACCAGGAGACAAACAGCTCTAGGAGATACAGCTCTTAGGACAGAGGAGGCCTCTCTGCCTAACAAACCCTGGACATTTAGGCAGCAGGAAAAGGGAAATCTATTTTGGCTTCATCTAGCTATCTCGTTGATTCTAATAACCCCGTGATTTTTTTCTTCACTTTGGTTTTGATTTCAGTTCTTTTTTGCTGTGCTTAAGGACTTGTTTTTCCTCTTCAGGCACCTCCCAAGTGTTCTCTGCACTGGGTGGCGTCCCTGCTCCCTCTGGTGGAAGGCCCGAGCCACAGTGCTCAGGGAGCACCTCTCTCCACCAAAGCCAAAGATGCCGGCTTGGATGTGCGTGCAGGTTTCTCAGCTTTCTGTTCCGAAGTCATAACCATTCATTCATTCAGTCTGTCCACAGCAGGGGTTTCTTGACTGCTAGAGGCTGGAGAATCATCAAAGAAGTTCCAAAGAATCATAAACGAAGTTCCAGCCTCATGGGGATTGTAATTTAGTGGTTCAATATATTTTTGTATTATCAAAAAAATATAAATTGAGACAAGTTCCTCTCCTTCTCCTCATTAAAAAAAAAACGTCTATCTCAATTCTTAGGGAACTGTACTCAACTCATCAATGTCTCCTCTTTGTAGAAGGAAATTCATAAATTGTAGGAATTTCAGAATTTCACTGTAGAAATTCAGAAAAACATAGGTATAAATCTTATGTTATTTTTCAAGAGGCATGACTAATAAACAGACACCTCAAGAGGTGGCCCTGGATAGTCAGTGCCCCCCAGCCAGGGTCACCCTGGGGGAGAAGTGGTCGGGGCGAGCTGCCAAGGCCAACCAATGTGCCTTCTGTGTTTCTGGGTTGCTTTTTTCCCCAGTTCTGTGTTCATGAAACTGAAGTATTTTGCTCGTTGCTCCCACCAACCAACTGAAGCACAAAAGGAGTGTAAACAAAGGGTAACTGGAGTCCAGAGGTCCATCACAAACGTACGAAACAGCCTGGAAATAGGTACTGTGTAAATAAACCTTTGTTATTATGACAGTATTACCAACGGAAAGCCAAAAGTTGGACCAACATGTTTTGCCTCCACATTCCTGGTGAAGGGTCAAAATGTGCAGGCAAAGAGTTACCAATGTGTGAGCTATTTTTCTTTCCCAGTTCTGTGTTCATGAAACGAAGGTATCATCAGTTTTAGTTTTTATAGTTTCTGAGAATCCACACAGAATATCAAGAAAGGAAATACCCCACTTTGTACCCCACTGTGCAGGACATGAGCAATGTCTTTAAATTCTGTAAGGGACATGGTGACTAGCAGGTCAGCACTGATGGATTCAACCATTAACCAGGTGACAAAATGGATTTCCAGGTTATTCTAGAAACAAGAGCAGAATATCAGAGAAACTGCAGCAGTGAGATCCCCAGTTACACACGTGTTCTTGGTCTTCTGTTTCATGGATGCTCTGAAGAAGGCTTTATTTGCATGTACTAGTTGAGAAACAGTTTTTGTTGAAAACAAATAGCAATAACAAGAATATGACCAAGCTTAGACTCAGAGATTCTGCCTAGCTAAATGGTTAAATCTCTCTGTCTCTCTCTTTTATTTTTTAATTGTGGTAAAATACATAACATGAAATTTGCCATCTTAACCATTTTTAAGTGTACAGTTTAGCATATAGATC
The DNA here is from genome assembly GCA_008750895.1 of Mirza zaza. NCBI lineage: Eukaryota > Metazoa > Chordata > Mammalia > Primates > Cheirogaleidae > Mirza > Mirza zaza. The sequence continues at coordinate 63,453 of VSMD01089685.1, forward strand.
TGGATCTCTTTTAAAGAGGATATGTCCAGCTAAGAGAATTAAAAAAAAATGTATCTTCTTTCTCTCATAAGTTTAAACTTCTCTAATTCCCAGGGAGACATAGGTCTCTGGCAAATACAAAAATCTGGGTTTAAAGTGACAAAAAGAGATAGATTAGGCAGAAATTCGTGGAAATAATAAGTGTATTCTTATATTTAGTTGATATCTGATCATCTCCTTCCTCTTTCTAGGTGTGGAGTTTTTGACATTAAGGGCTATCTCATGCTAACTCCTATCTTTCTTTTGTAGCACTTAGCACAGTGCCTTACTCTAGGGTGCTTAAAAACTATTTGTTGCTTTAGTGTTACATTTTTTTGGGTAAATAAGCCTTCATCCATTCAGTGCAACTGCCCTTAAATTTTACTTCTCTGTGGCTTTATTACAGAAGAGGGGTGGAAGGGTAGCGGACAGGCAGTACCAGGGCCCCGAGGGTGCAGCCCTTCCTCAAAGGGACGGTCACAGCCCTGCAAAGCCACTAGAAGAAATGACTGCCCAGCAGACCTGGTGGACTTTAAACCAGATCCAAGCCAGGTCAGCTGGCACATATTTTAAAGTGACTATAAAACAAAATTTCCATTCGCATCAAATAATTGGAATCATTTTAGCCTTGGAGTTATTTAAACTTACTGACAGAGAGAGAACAGCTTTTGGGTTTTCCTGTGGGTTCAGCCTGCTACACATTAGTATCTCATTGCAAAGAGCAAGACCAGTCGATAAAGATAAATCGATCGGGAAGGTGCTGAGGAAGCTGACTCCAGACAAAGCTGGTGAAGAATGTGCCACCTCTCGTAGCTTCTGCCTGCAACGTGTTGGCATCTCACAGTGAAATCCTTCCTTACACTCTCGTTATGTACTTCTTGGCCTCTTTGAAAAAGGTACCACTGTGTTTTGGGAAAGGGGCCAAAAACCAGATTAAAATCTAGCGTTATGACTGGAAACTTTTTAACAATGTGAGATTTCGTAGAAAAATGTTTATAAAAATATGCCTCTTTATGAAGGTCGAAGATTAAATTTCCTGTATTTGGTGAGTTCAAGTGTAAATCAAATTCTATATTTTCTGCCTCAAATCCTTTTGCGTATGAGTGGAGTATACATAAATTACATGTTTCTCTTTGCAAATTGGCCTTCAATATTTTATTTGCCCAAGAATATGTTACAAAATTGGGGTAGCATTAGTATCCTTTTCATAATGCTGCCCAAACAGTATTTTTTTCTATTTCTTCTCATCTGCGTGAGCGATTTAGTGGCCACAAAAAAGCCGTTATGAGGGAGTAAACTAATACGTTAGAGGCAAAACCCAAGATGTATTTATTTAGTGCTGGGATCTAAATTATTCCCAGTTTAGTGTCCTTTCCACTACAAGGGGTCTTCAGGTAGCACTCTAGGAAACATGGTTCACAAATGTCATGTGCTGCCTTTTAGTAAGTTACACCATTATTAATGAACGAAGTGCTCCCCTCCCCCCATCACTCTGCTTGAGGGACACCCAGCACCTGTTGTACCTTCAAACTCCTACCTGCCCATTCCCCCACCAGGCCCCCCCAACCCAGAACATCTGCTTGTGATGTGAAAGGTCTTATGGGCCTTTTTGCTTTCAACCCAATCAGAATGACTGCAAAAACTTTGGTGACCATCCAGAAATTTCCTTCTGTGGATTGTAGACTTCAGGGATAATGAAAATTACTGATTTACTCAGAAACTTTGCCCAGCTATATTGAGGGAAAACCAAATTGTGTATTAGAACTTAAATTGGCAAAACAACCTAAATCCTGGTAAATTTCATGCAAGTTGGAAGTCTGTGAGACTTCTAAGCTTTTAGTTAATAGCCAGAACATATTCCAAAGACACTGACCTATGAAAGTCAAGTAGTCGTGCTTCCTTTTATCATCACAGCAAACTACTTGACATTGTCAAAATTTGAGGAGGGCGGGGTAGAGCAAGAAGGAAGGCAGATTTTTTAATACACAAAATCTTATAAATAGGCATCTCAGACAGTCATTTGATTTCCATTTGCAAGATCATCCCAGACTATTTAGACTTAAGAGTGGAGTAATTAATAGCGATGATTGAAAGAAGGTATTTTTAAAAGTGCATTATCGCCTCTTATTTTCAACTTTAGGTATCAGGAGGTTACAATGACACTTAGTTTTATTATTCAGATAACCCACTGTAAATAAGACTTTGTTATATTTTTCCACTTGAATCTTTCTTTCTCTGAGGTTTCTTTGTATCCTACTATCTAGGTACTTAGAATCTAAAAATAAGATGTTAAATCCTTTTACTCTCTTTGTCCTTTCAGAGGACATTCATCTTATTTCTTAAGCATTTGTTCTTCAGCTATATCTGTCTTGGAGAGGAGTCCTGCTTTTGTTTAGCTGTTATTTTAGCCCTGATGGGGAGATGAAAAACCTGAATGAGCCCAAATGAGTCTCATGTAATTAGCAATTATACCTATTAAGTGTCCCAGAAAAGGCTGCCTTTGCTGGGAAAGAGTTTCTTGGACTTAGGGAGATGCTTTAGCTGGGCTAGTTTTTGTGGCCTAAGAGTGCCTCATTTACAGCCTTTGGTGCCTTTAAGAGGGAGAAGGGGGGCTTGGGCCATTGGAGGGCCTTTCTCGGGGAAACTGGGCTCTGCGTCAAAGGCTGTGGCCAGGGCTGGGCTGGAAGAGAAAAGAGATGGGCACAGCAATGCACGTGAAGGGACAGTAACGGGAAGGGCAGTGGAGGGCCCAGAGCACATGGGAGTTACACCAGGGCAGGTGGGATGGATGATAGCATGTAAAAATAGTAAATTCTCCATGAATACGTGATCAACTGGAGCAGATAGAAGGCAAGGAAGGGTGTTTTACGTTACTGATTGTTTCCCAAAGTAGATAAACTTTCTTTTCATTTGCTCCCCAAGTATCACCTAAAATTCCATAGATAAATTAGATACGTAGCCCTTAGTTACTACTTATGTCTCACGTTCTTCTCACTCTTCTTATAATGCGCTCCTGGATTTGTTTTTTTAAAATAACTGCTTTATCATTTCAGTAAAATATTTCAGGAACCTTGTGTGCACATTTTACCATGTTAAATTCTCACTAGTGACTTAGAGATCATGTGGGGGAGGGGGAACAAAAAAACCACATGAACATATGCAGGTAGGAAACTGTTGTTGAATTTTTAAAAAGTAGGTAGATCTGTAATTTCACGACCGTGTTGATTATGTGGCTTCAAGATTATTTGAGTTAATAAAGACAGATATTGTTCTGATTTTGGTTTTGAGCAGGGCTTATATTGGGGATGACACTGTGTGGTGGTGTGTTGTAAAGATGTAGCTGGTAAGTTGGTCTTGGAAACCTGACGAAATGTGCTCTGAACCTGGAGTCAGAAGTCCTGGGTTCACATTCTCCCAGGTCTGATGCCTACAGGGAAATACCCTAAAAATGAGGTCGCGCCATTTCCCCTGCTTAAAAACCTTTCAGTGACGTTCTTGTACTCTTTAGAGTAAAATCCAAGTTCTTTAGAAAAATCTCATAAGCCCTAGTCCCTGCTCTCTGCAATCTAGTCCTGTGTCACTTTTCCAACCCTTTTGCTGGACTCCAGTCTCACGCATTCTTTCCAAGTTCCTAGAAAACCCAAGCTACTTCCTGCCTCAGGGCTTTTGTCCTTCCTGTCCCCTCCCCTGAAATTCCCTTTCCCAGCTCTTCCTACACACCGCTGGTTCCCTTCACTTTTCAGGAAGGTAACTCCTTGTAGAGCCTTCTGCTCCAGCCCATCTCCAAAGGGCCTCTTGCATACTCTCTCATGGTGTGCTAGTCATTTTCTTCCTAACACATAACATCTCTGATTATTCTATGTATTTGTTGTTCACTTACTTATTATTCTGTCTCCCCTTCTAGTATGTTTGCCTCATGAAACAATGAATCCCTAGTGTCTAGCCCAATTTCTGGCCTCTGTAGGTGTTTAATAAAAACGTCCTGTCGAATGGAATTTACGAATGGATTCAGAACTGAAACTTGTGAAATCTGTGGAAGTGAAAGGAGTCTGTGTAGAAAAGAATCCAGAGGCTTGACTACGGACGTTTAGTCTTCATTTGAGACAGAAAGAATGAACATGAGCCATTGAAAAAGATGGGGGGTGGATATAAAAGACCTTTATATTTAAAGCAAGTCAAAGTTAAGAAGTGTTTAAATACCAAAATCTAATGATTACAAAGCACAAACAAAAATCAATTCAGTTTAATTCCTTTAAAATTTTTTTGAACAAAATATGAAATGCTCAAGTTGCCTTAAAATTGAGTGGAGAATGTTAAAACATTGGACAAAGGCTAAGACATCTCTTTATGGCTGGCTTTAAGGGAAGGAAAATGGGAAGAAGAGGATGAGTTGGAAGTTAGTTAGGAAAAAGGGACTAGGGAAGAAGGATAAAAAAAAAAGAAAGTAGAGGTGACATTTAGACAGATAGGAAGGGAGAGAAAGATGCTCTGACAACTGGCCACTTGTGGGGTTGGAGAGTTTTCCCTGCCCTGTGAAATACTCATCATTCCAGAGCTCTGGACTTGCCCCAGGGGAGAGAAAACTGCATTCAGAGCTGCAGAACTTCTGTCCTGACCTGTAGCCCATGATAGACGTGGGGCAGATCAAATCAAGCCAGAAGTCAGACTTGACAGAGAGGACAGAGGTTCCAAGCACTGTTTGCTAAGCCACTGGTCCTTGTGACCTGGAAGCCCTCCTGTCATCTGCACAGTGAGATGGCAAATGCCACCACCATTCCTGGTGAATTGTCTTGTTTTTGTTGGAATGGCAGGTAGCAGTGCCTTAGACCCTGGGATTAACCTACGGGCCATGGTGATGAAGATTTTGGATGGGCAAAATGTGCTTTGCTAAGGCTAATACAGGTTCCAACCTTGGTGGAGGAAGTGATATTTAATACCACATAAAACCAAAATGAATTATTCTCTAGGGAGTTGTCTGGTTGGCATTTCTTTCCTATTTTTCTTCCTTCCTAGGCCAGCTCAATTCTATTAAAAATTCTGTTAGCTAAATGTCAATGGGTTCAGCATGTCTCCTCTCTGTGCCACACATTGAAATTTTCCTATAAAATACTATTTTAATATATTAGAGATAAACAGAATTTTATTAATGTCAGGCCCATAGATCTACACACAATCCAGTATCCTGTCCGGGGTTACATTTACCAGGGCTAGTTTATTATTATTCTTCTCAGTTCATGATGACAAAATACTTATTTGGAACACAGAAAAATTGAAAGTGGCTTTGCTACTTACACTGAATTGCTTGAGGATGAAAATTTGCATTTAGTGCTCTGGCTGTTGGGCTTAATTAGGTCCCACAGTTTCCTAAAAGAATTGCATCTAGAGAGTTCTCTCAGCTGACTGAAAAGAATTACCCAGCCTTGAGCGTGCCAGGTTGGAAAATGTACTGGTTTTTGAAGAAAAGGCATTTTACAGAAACCACGCTGAAGGGTTTTGAGTTATGCTGGCACTTTTGTTTCCCTCCATGAAGAATGTGTAGTGATAATCCTATGTTTGTTCTAAGGAACTTCCCTGGGCCATTATTAGCGCTCCGTGGGCTGACATTATCCAGAGGCAGTGTTAAAAGTGAACTCATTTTGGAAAGTTGCAAGGTTTCAGGGTAGAAGTGCCCTTGTCTTTTTTAGTACTCAGCCGTTTAAAAGTAACGAGGTCATCTGTGCTGCTCTGCCTTGTAAACAGCCGACAACCTAGGCCTTAGAGGAGGACCTTTAACTTTATTCAGATATAATCATCTGACACTAAATAAAACTATAACCCAGGCTCATTAGGAATACCACAGGCCTCCTGCAACATAGTCTGATTTTATTATCCTGGGGAGCTAGAGCTTGGCCCAGACACAGCTATGCCTGGGGTGAAATCAGTGACGGAAGCAACCATGGGAGGGGCAGAAAGGGGGGCGGATCTCGTTCCTCCCCATCGTAAAGGGTCACTGCTGACGCCCTTCTAACAAAAGACAGCTTCGCAAGAGAAAAAGCATAACAGTAACAAATGTATTACGTGCAACATGTGCACGAGACTTATATAAAATATGAAAGTTTAGAGAAAGGGCTAGATGGTTGACAGACACCCCCTGCAGTGGGGAGAGAGAGGTGGTGGGTGGGGGTGCACTGTAAATGAATGTGCCTGAAGACCAGACAGTAATTTGTAAAAGGTTCTCTTTGGGAATTGAATGGGACCTGAGAACAGACCTTGAGTTGGGACAAAGTTCCTCTGGGCTCTAGGTGTGGTGTTTAATGTTCAGTCTTTTCCTCTTCTCTGGTTAATGAAATTTCGGGGAAGGGATCCAAAGGCAATTGTGTTCCTCTTTGGCAGGTCTGGTTTCTCGGCAGATAAAGGAACTTGGGAGAACAGCCTCATCCTGTGCTTTGGAAGAGACTGAAGAATGAGGGCCTGCCAGGTGGGGTGGGGGGTGGGGGTGTCAGAGAGACCTTGAGGCTACCGCTTTTAGCTCTGCACATCAAACTACTACATTTTGGGGTATCGTTTTCTGAGCCAACTCCACCAGTCTTACGAGAACAAGAGACACTCAACTCCAGAAAGGGGCTTTGAGAAGAAGGGCAGTGATCCGCTTCAGCAAGCAGATTGGGGAGTGGAGTTTACTGTGCATTTCAGAGTCATCACCCCTTAAAGACCCCAGCGGTTCCTTGTCGTCTAGGTCGGGAATCATGAGTTTCATCATTCTCATACCTTCTGGATCTCTCAGATGGGCAGAACAAAATCCTTCTCGGGGAAAGTAGAGTCGAATGGGAAACTAGGAAGGGAGAGAAAAGAAAAGAAGCAAGAAGGGGAAAAATAGGTTTGGGTGCCTCTTTCCAAAGATTTTTGAGTTGTCTACAAATGTGGATGTATTTACAATACAAATAATGTCTTTTTCTTTAAGAGGGACAATTTGGAAAACACAGTAGTGCTTCCCTTGGTATAATTTGAAGCAGATCTTAAATCTGTATCTGGTCCCGTTAGTCTCCTCAGGGGATCCCTAGCGCCCTGAAGCATCTCTCTAAGCCATGATGTCCCCGTGTCACCAGCCCGCCTTCAGCTCCCACCCCCTCCTCCTCATTCTCTGGGCCGTCCTGCAGAAGGCAGTGTTTTGTGTGGGAGCAGAACTTTCAGAAAGAAATTTAATCTCTGAAAGCTGTTGAAACTGGTTTATCAACTGGCCTGAACCTGGTAGAGGTTCAGTGGTTTTATTTTTCTCCACTCGCTGTACCAACCTCACTGTGTGAAACCTCCCTTCCCCACAAGGAGCCTCCAGGAGGGCTGGGATCTTTGTTTCATTCATTAGTGTCATTGTTGTCCAGGTGCCTAAAATAGTGCCAGGCACATGGTGCCTCCTCGGGAAAGATTTATTCAATCGAACGTCTTTGGGGGAATCCCAGCTGTTTTCATTAATTAAAAATAAACCTGGGGTTTTCTAATTTAAAGGACCAGACCCAAATTATTTGTAACTGTTATTTTTTTTTTCCCCTTCCCTTCAGTGCCTGCCTTCTTTAGGCTGAAAGGGAGTTGGAGTCGGGGAGGGGCAGGGCCTACTCTTTCCATCTTACCCACGCTTACATGCACACATGCCTCGCAGGAGGGGAGAGAAATGTGCTCTGGGCCACTCCCATCCCATCCCTCTTCTCCTTCTCCATCTTTTCTGGTGTTTGAGGGTAGGAAGGAGAGACAGGCATCCTTCGTGTCACTGGCCACGGCTACAGTCCTCTCTCTGTAGGATTAGCTGCTTCTCTGGTACCCCTGACTGGTGATGCGTGCCTGCCAGGTGGGGGGGGGGCATCCAAATACTGGCCTTCTTGTGATACCCAAGGGATGGGTCTTCAAAACCTCTCTAACGTACTCCCCATCCCATGATTCCTGGGTGTAGGAGGTCCAGGGTCAACTCTACTTCATCTAGCCACTCCTCAGCTCCGCCCTGGTGCAGCCCACCCCTACCCCAGGTCCCCTTATCTGCAGGCTGCTCACTCGGATAGGGTCCTGGTCAGAGGGGACCTCCTGGCCCCATAGGAGGCTCGTCCATCCTCAGTTCCCCTGGATAGCTGCTGCCCATCTTTGTGCTGCCATTTCTGTCCAATCCACCCACCTGCTCAGACAGGCTCGGGGCCCATCAGCAAGGCTGTGACCCCCCAGTCGTCCCACTGGGAACCAGGATGCCAGCATCCCTTCTGTGCTGGCTCCTGCAAGGCAATTCTCCTAAATAGTCACCTTTCCCTTGTGTTTCAGGGAAAGAGAGGAAAATGATTCTACAGGAAGGGGAAGGAAAAGCCTGGATTCTCTCACTAGGTGGAAGACCCAGAACTGACTCTCCTTTTTGTCTTCTCTAGACTGGGAAAGTGGAAGGAGGGGACGAGCGAGGAATGCAGTGTAGGGTAGAGGGGCCATTCTGCCATCTCTCTGAGCCTTTGTGGGGGTGTTTCTTCCCAACCGTCTGTACTTTAGACGGCAGTGCACTTGACTGTCTCTTTTGACTTCAGCTTTGCTTCCTTGGTTGCCAGGACAGGGCAACAGAACAAGCCCTACTCAGCAATCTGCTACGTGGTAAAATAAACAGATTTCCACCTTTTTTTTTTAAATCCTCTAAATCCAGCCAAGCAGGGGCTGACGGCACCGTAGCTAAGTCTCTGTCTGTACAGGAAAACAGCTGTTGTATGTTCTTCAGATTGTAAATTGTAGAGTCACGAGATATTTCAAAGTTCTTTATCTGATTTTAGTCTTGCCGTTCTCTTAAAGCTCAATGCATATGAGAAACTGCCGTTTATTTCATTCTTCAGCATAGCTCCTGATGATGATAATTTATTTTTGGAGAGCTTTGCTTCTTGGATAGTAACTTACCTAAAGATACCAGAGCGATGAGGTATAATACTCTGAAATTTAAAAAAACAGGAGTCCTCTTTTTTCCTGTGTGTGTGTGTTCATCTGGCTTTTACTACGGCGTTAAAGTCAGTATAAGACCCGTTTACCTACAGCTGGATCACTCGGGGTCTGGCAAAAGACCATGAATCGACACTTCTGTTAAATTTCACAGCAGTACTTTGAATGTATATTTAATGTGTGTCATAAAAGTGTGTGCAGATTGCCTGAGGGCCTCTGTCATTAAAGGCCTGAATGCTTAGCATTAGCTATCACACCTGTGGTACCTCAAATATAATTGAAAAGGTTTTAGCAATATATGAACATATGCAATGTTTGTCATTTCTATTAGCACTCTAATTAAATCAGCCTTCTAATCAGACAACTTATAAAATCTTAAATAATATGACGAGAGAAAAATGGAATGCAACTCTCGGATGTCTCGGAAGCACAGTTGGGTAGTAACTTTTTGATGATGTTTTTTTGCCGAATGGATGACTTTGTCTGGTAAGTAGGTAGTTCAGCATTTGGATAAGGAATCTGACAAAGTTGGCTTGCTCTAAGTCCCCTAAAGATTCCAGGCAAGGTTGGTTTTCATGATTATATCCAGGTACAAATGGGCCACATTTTCTTTTATAATGATTGCAGTAGCATCTGAGAAGTTCTCATCCCTGACACCATGTCCTGCTGACACATAACAGTATATTTGATTTACGAAAAAAAATGGAAAAAAAAATGGTTGTAAACAAGTCAAGAGAAATCTCAATTTTAGCGGAAGACATTAACTTGGATTAACTTTTATTTTCCTTCTTAATTCTATCAAAATCGCAGCAGAGGGCGTGGCCTCGGAGCAATGAGAGAGGCGCTTTACACGCTCCTGGGCTGGAGCAGACAGACTCGTTTGGTGGCAGCAGCTTGTTCTACTCCAGTCTAGAAACCGTGGTCTGAGACAGGCAAAGGTGGGCGAGCTGCTCAGAGCCGGCTGGGCAGAGCGCAAGATGCCAGGTCACCAGGATGGACCTGGAGACAGAGTTTCCAAGGCCCCAGGCCACCCTGCAGAATTAAAATATTCATTGGGGTCATCATCCGTGGACTCCGTGCCGCTGGTATTTGCTCCACATTGCAAAGTTTGATTCTAGATCTTTGATTAGCTCCTTCCCCAAACAGCCCTTAACAATAACAATGACAAATAATAATAATGATGATGCTAATCATAATAAAAGCAGTAAATAGTTGCCATTTATTCAGTGCCTCTTATGTGGTAGGCCCTGTGCCCTGGTCTTTTCTCCGCTCTGAGAAGACTGGGCTCTGTGAGCCCTCATGAGTCGCTCCAAGGCAGACAGCTCCTCAAAGTGGTGAAATCGGGACTTGAACCCAAGGCCCAGAGTTCTTCCTGTTGCCTCCGTCCCTGGGCGGGGCTGCTTCACATGCTCGTGCAACAGATTCAGACGTGTTTATAGCCATATTCCCCTCCTGTTTATCACCCTCCTCTTTTATTGCTTAGTCTTTAAGTAACACAAAAAGATCTATTATATCATTACAGTTCATTTTTCTCATAATTGTGTTCTCAGCGGATGCAATTGACAAATTATCGAGCTCCTCTTGTCTCCCTGACATTAGTATGTAGTTTTGAAATGCCTCTTAGAGGAACATTTCTCACATAAAAAGCAATATTGTTACTTTTCAATAGAAATCCGCTCAACTTCCCAGCCGCCACTGCAAACACGGTGCAGATTTGCCCACAACACGGAGAATAAGCAAATTCCCAGTGGGAAAGTGCATCCACCTTACAAGGTCAGATGTCGGCAGACCGACCGTCGTGCACACTGGTCCCAGAACATCCACGGCTTCCCACAGTGGTCAGACAAGCCCGATAGAGCCCAGTGCCAGGGACAAGGCTAGGTTTAAACTTTCTCCAGAGGATCCATCCTCCCCTCCTGTCTGTGCCTCCCTGCTGCCTACTATAGCGACGGCCTGCATTTCTTCCATGGTTAAACTCAAGAGAAAGAAGGTAGAGATTTTAGCTTTTTGTCTGAACTATACATTGTCTCTATCTCATTACCTCTTGTGCGTTTGAACTGTGATTCCCCAGCCTGATCCTGGGGTGGGGTTTAGGAATCATTTTTACAAAAGCTCTGCAGGTAATTCTATTGCACAGACACTGCTGTAGAATAACAAATGGAATTTGCAATAAACAAGGGCTTATCAGGGCTGTACAAAACCTCTGTGTCCACGTGTCTGCCACAGGGAGGTACAAAACTGTGTAGAGGACTGTTTCAGGCTTTCCCAAAGCTTTTGTGTCTTTTCCTCCAAGAGCCATTTAAAATGAAGCTTGTCTCGTATCGCTACTGATCTAATTGCTTCTGTAAAAAGAAGGGAACGAAGATTATAATGGAAGTATAAATGCAACACCTTTTTAGGCAGGAACTGTCTTTTAGGGATGGTGTTTTAAAACCTCCATTGCTTTTAGCAAAATTGATGGTGGTGATTAAGTAGTGATGAGAGGATAGGAATAAAAAAGGTATTGATATTAAGAATTGCAAAGCATTCGGTCTCCACTGAAAGAAAAATGAATTATAACATTAAAAAGCTGAGGGATTAGTGCCCAGTGACAAAAATAAAGCAGCTGCTTTGTAGCATCCCTTCCGACGACAAGAGAGAGAAATATATGAGAAATTCTCAGTTTAAACATGGGTCGCATTTCAGCGGATCAGTTGTATGTTCATGGTTTGGAACTCAGAACACATTTGCCCTTAGATACAAAGTAGCTTCACCTTTGTGCTGGGTGCCTGTGCCACCCAAGGCTGGGCAGAGGGGATTTCAGTAGGGTGAGGGCTGCTCACTGCACCGGGCATAGCCAAGCTGTCATTTTGGCCAAATATTCCCTGTGGCATTGCCACCCAGCTGCCTGGTGTTGGGTGTTGGGCTGTGGCTCTCTGTCACCAGTCTGGTCTTGTGTTTTTCCTTGGCTGGTGTCGGCACTATTACTTAATCTGTGCATCATCCCCCCAGACGCCTTGGGCAAGCACACACTCCTTCCAGCAGCATCGCCCCTTTGCTCAGTAGCTCTTCACCGCCCAGGTCCTGCGTGCAGAGCAGAGTGGCTTAACAGAAAGAACTGGCGGACCACCGAACTTTGTGTCCTAGATGTGTCACTTGTTAGTTCTGTCAGCGTGGGCCTTCAGCTGCACATGTCCACGCCTCTCTCTTTGTTCCTCTGTGAAATGGAGGCGAAAGTGCTTTGTGAGTTACCAGCCAGTGTGACCAGGTATGGGAAAGGGTCCGGCACATGCAGTTCTCCTGCAGGAGGTTTGCACACAAGAGTCAGTGATAAGTGGACCCTCCCCGCTGTGTTCACAGTCTAGTGAAAGAGACATTAGTGTAAAAACAGAAGTCACAAACCAGGTGCCATACCTCATGATGACAGCAGTGACGAAGAGCCTCGGCTTTCTGTTCCTTCTCCCGGCAGTACCTTTATGTCTGCCTCTTCTCAGGCTGTGCCTCTTTATTCTTGGAGATGGCTGGATCACATCTCTGTGCCTGGGATTACAAGTTGAAAAATAGGCCTCGCGTCCCTCATTTTATTAGAACCTGTCTTGAACAGGGTCAGCCTGGACTCCAAAGAGGAAGGAATGAGAGAGAGGCGGAGAAGACGCCATGTGGGTGCGGGTGTACACGCAGTGTTTGTCGCTGGGGATGGCTGTAATCACTGACATTCCACGGCCAGCAACTGGAGGGTGACTGAAGCCATGACTGCGTGTGCTCCTGCACACACATATGATTCATTAAAAATTGAACCCCAGGGGAGAGTATGTAGAGCAAAAAACAGAGCAGAAACATTAAATGTGCTCTTTCTGGGAGCTTTACAGGTTTAGGGAGGCCTTTTGTCTTCTCATTCGACTAAGTCTCATCGAGGGACTCCGGGAAGAGCCACCGTGGAATGACAACTCTCCTTTCAGTTCCGGATTGGCATATTTGTGAGGCCATTTCTCCTTGGAATTGGATATAGAGCCTCTCATTTCCCTAAGAGGACCCCTTTTGTCTGACAAATGAAGATAGTTTCAATAAAAATCTATTATTAGCTTGGTATCTTAGGGCCAAGTTTTGCTTTTGAAAATTAAACTGTTGTCCTGGCAGATTGGTTTCTGCATAATTTTCGGTGCATGTGGCGCTGGCTCCATACATATCCATTGGCTTCATTTTCACTCTAATGAGATTCTTTTGGGATGTGTTTCCTGGGCACTCTATAGACAAGGATCTGTATTTTTTTTTATGTCAGTGACAGTGACCAAGACGTATGAGCAGCTATCATTTGCTCTCTGCAACGCCCACTCAGTCACAGCTGTGAGATGAACACGGGGAGTCAGCAGGGCCAAGTCCTGCTCATTTCATCCGCTGATTAAATGTGGCATTATCCTGGAGGAGCTCCTTAGACTCGATCTTTTCCCCACGCATGCCGAAGGAGCGTAAGATGTAAAACAAATACCCTGGCACCAAGATTGCTAGGAGAGAAGCAGGAATTTGGGTTTCGAGATTCCTTATGAGATTGCACCGTATTGCAGACATCCTGAATAAAGAAGATACGCTTTAAGTGGCAAGGGTGGACAGCCTCAATTCATTCTGCCCTTGAAGTTCTTTTCAGCCACTTGCTAGTTGAGTAAATAGGCCGGCAATTTAGTGTAGCGCTTTTGTAGCTTCGGGTTTTGCTGTATCTAGTACATACGTTTTATTCAGGGCACACATTCTTGCCTTTTGCATGTTATTGTTGTATTTTTAAGTAGTATTTATAGTGCTAATGACCCTCTGGACATTTGGGTGGCTAAGGGTCACCTTCTTGCTCATACCATTAATTCAAATAAGAAAATAGCCATGTGCGGAACACAAGATTTGCCTCCTACATCTTCTAAATATCCGCATCTTGTGTTTGTCAGTTGAGATCCCTATCATTTTGAAGCCTCATTCTGCGTTCCTACTGATGAGCAGGTTTGGGGACTCTAGCTATTGTTGGCAAAGTATCCACCAACCATATCTGTAGGAACATGGTGATTGTTGATCGTTGATTTCTATATTTAGAAACTTGGAGTGGTTTTCATTTGTTCAACAAATATTTCTTGTGTATCTTCTATGTGCCTAGCACTGTGCAAGGCACTAGGGTACAAGAGTGAAAAAAAACAGGAAATCTCTGCCTTCATGAAGTTTAGTAAATACATTAAGTGAGCCCATTAAATAATATGGTACAAAGTGATGTGTACTAATGTGGAAAGAAATCAAACAGGGGAACTGGGATTGGGAGTGCCAGGGAGCAGTGATGTTGGCAAATTAAATGGGTTTGGAAGTCAACTTAGATACAAGTAATAGGCAGGATTCTGCTCGATGATTGGGCTGTAGACATCTTTGTGACATCATTTGTACTATTCTCTTATTTCATTTAAAGTTTCATGCGATGTCCTGCTTCTGTTAGTAGTTTGTAAGCAACTTGAAAACAGGAACTGTAAATCGTAAGTCCTGGCTTCCCCTTCAGCGCTGATTCCATTGTGGGTACTCCATACGTATGTGTGCAGTGAATTCATACACTGCCATCAGCCAGAGACAGGTGCGCCGCTGGGCATGGCTGTTTCATAAGCCTGTGTCGAGTGTGTTGTGCAGGTGGGCGTGCCTGCGAGTGTTTTTTCTAAGGAGGCATGGCGGTGTTGCTGCACCCCTTTGCTGAACAATTCATAGGAACTGTCCCCTTGCAGCACGGGGAAAACTACTACAAAGCTTTGCTTTTTGTTTTTCTCCTCCGGTAAAGTTTGCTTCCTTAGTATAAAAGTCACCAGGACAGACGGGTCAGTAAAGGCTTGAGCTAAACCAACTGGGAACAGTTGTCTCTCTGTTCATATTTAGCTCTGAAGATCTTAAGACCTTGTGGTCTGATTCAAGATATTCCAGCTGTTGTCATGAAATTCTTTTTTACGTTCCTTCTTAATTTAATGGAAGCCTGTTTGTCTTTTTCCAAGGTAGACTGCGGAGGAGGCAAACGACTTAGTTGGTGTTAATTAGTAGGGAGCCTGGGTGGGTCAGGAGCCTTTCTCTCTTGATGCTTTCGGCCTCCTGGCTGCACGAGGGTGGACACAGAGCCACCTGCTTCTCCCCCAGAGGACAGTCAGCTGTGCCCCCCCGCTGGACTTCCAGGGCATTCTCTTCAAGCCCAGTCTCAGAGATTCACTGATGGTGAGGAACAACACATGTTCAGAAGACATTCCAAGTCTTTAGACAAAGCTTCATGTCTTTAGCTGATTACAATCTAAAGAATCTTTAAACCCACCTATACCCTGTAAGCCCCCGCTTCGAGATGGCCCTTCTTTTTGGGCCAAACCAATGTATGCCTCCCACATGTTGATTGATGGCTTTACCCATAACCTTTGTCTCTAAAATGTATAAAAACCAAACTGTAACCCAGCCACAATGAGTCCACTTGCCCAAGGCCTTTTGGCAGTGGCTCCAGGTCATGGTCCTCAAATTTGGCTCAGAATAAATCTCTTTAAAATTTAGAAAAAGAGAAGAGATTAAGAGAAAAGGAAGGACTTGTTGGAAGCGTACAGAGGCATCTAATGGAAGCCAAGGTCTGGACATGAGCCCCCTCTTGCGGGGTTTATAAGTGAGGATAATGTGGACCACAGGGGCAGGTGAAGCCCCCGACTCCAGGGCCAGTGCTGCTGATTTCTCCTGCTCATAACGGTCCATAGCTGAGTGGGGGAGGCCGTGCTCCACACAGGTGCCCAGGGACCCCGGGTGACAGAGCTCTACCATCTCCCCCCCACCCCCGACATCACCAGGCAGCCAGCCGACGGGGGAAGAGAGAGTAGATCGCGTAGGCAGTCTTATGGGCCCGTCACAGATGTGGCATGTGTCATTTCCACCCATAAGCCACTGGCCAGAACCCAGCCATATGGCCATGGCTTGACTATAGGGAGACTAGGAAACGCAGTCTAGCTATGTGTCCCCGGGAAAGGTAAGTAGGTTTGGAGAACAGTTAGCATTGTCTGCTACAACCAGGAACTGGAAACCCATCTGGGACCCGGCCATCCCCTTCCTTTGCCCTGCCTGAGAGCTGTGTGTCCTCTGTGCTCCTACGGTTCAGATGACAAGGGGGTGGAGGATGCTTTTTAACAACAAGGAAGGGAACCCACGCCCTCTCCCTCCTCTGGTCACTTCACCGTCCTGCTGTGTGGACCCTGTTTCAGCTTCCTGGGACATCAGGTTACATTCATCGAGGCCCCGCATCATGACCTCTTGCCCTTGGCTAGGGATCAAAGGTCAGCTTGGTCGTGAGCACATTCTGGGCCGTGCTAGCCTCAGACAGCTCGCATCAGGCATGGAAATAATGTCTGTAAAATACGTGAGCAAAGACAGTTTTCCCGGGAGACTCTGACCTAAATTTTGAGCCAGGCTGTGCAGATTTGCCTATTTTAACAAGAAAAAGAAGAAAAAAAGGACAGATTTCCTCAAATCACATCTGTTCGGTTCTGTCTCAGCCCTGGATAAATGTGTGTTTTCCTTAATCCCTGGAGGGAAGGGAGCATTACCTTCTCTCCTTTCACGGTTTCTACGCTGTATCTTCCTCCCAAAATAGCAGTCGGCACAAACCCCCTGCTCCCCGGCTTAGCCACGCAGCTTCCAGAAGGGCGAGGATGAGTTAGGGATCAGGCATCAGTGAGGAAGTGTGTGTGTGTGTGTGTGTGTGTGTGTGTGTGTGAGATAGCACGGGTATTACAGGAATTCGAGGGACAGTGTGCCTGACCCATGCTGTGGAGGGCTGGGCTGCCCCTACAGGGACAGGGGAACAGCGGTCACCTGCCCACACCTGAGGCCTCTCATATACTGACTGTTTCGCAGGTCACATCTCCGAAATGTTGGGGAATAGAGAAATGTCACTGCCTATATGTTGCATATGGATTTAGCGAGTGGAGTTCTTTTCTTGGGTTCAGGGTTCTTTTCTTGGGTACAAGGATAGAAGTCTGTGCCCCGGCAGCCCTGCTACCCTGTGTTGTCGAGTTTGTAGTAACAGAGTCTATAGCTAAGTAAAGACTGAGCTCAGGAAGAAGTCTTTGGGTAGACGCGGAAGCGTCTTCTCTTTGTTCTTTGTGCTAGAAGCTACAGGTTTCTAATTATGATGGAAGGAGAGGTGGCTCTTATGAAGTGTGTCGCTGTGTGTCAGAGTATCTCTATGTTCTGAGACTGCTGTGTTCTTCACGCAGTAGACGTTACTTAGGAGCATACTCTGCCCTTCTTTCCAAGGACATAATCTAACAGTTTTCTCTTTCCTTTTCTTTTTTTTTTTTTCTTTTGCTTTGTTTTCCAACCTCGTGATATGCTGCTGGGTACCCTTGCAATGAAATTCCTTCATCCGTTTCATATCGCAACGAAAAGGTAAGGAACTGCAAATTGCATTAACATGCTGAAGCAGCACCAACTTATATAACGTGCAAAAGGGGAGGCGTTTTGATCACTGAGAAATTTTTTACTTAAAAGTGATTGATTGTGAGGACCTTGATTCTGGTATTGATGTTTGGCTGACTGATTTCATGTCTCCTGAGGCCTGGCATTGAACGAGACTCAGGCCTGTGTGTGTGTGTGTGTGTGTGTGTGTGTGTGTGTGTGTGTGTTGGGGGTGGGGATATCTTTGTATTTAGAGTTTTTGTTAGCAGCTCACAGACATGGAGAGAAATTCACAAACATTTCACAGTTATGCTTTATAAAGGCCAAAATATTAAGTAAAAAAGGAGGCGAGAGGAATGTTAATATTGCTCTCGTCTCCATGCTTTGAAGCCCAAGAAATGCAATCAATAATGAGGCCAGTTTGAGATTTTATTAAATGTTGGCGTGACAGGGAAGTGGCCATTTAGATTCCCTGCCGAATCGGAAAACTTAAGAGTTTTGTGCCTGCTAATCACACCCACCCACCATATCTTCGTTTTGCTTTCTTTGCTTTTTTTTTTTCTGGTGGCAAAAAGCACATAACACTTATCATGTTACCCATGGTTAAGTGTGCAGTTCAGTAGGTGTCAAGCATAGTCGCAGTGTTGGAAATAGATCTCCAGAACTTTTTCATCTCGCAGAACTGAAACCCTGTACCTGTTAAACAATGACTTTCCTTTTTATTTTTTTCTCGATAAGCCCTGGTAAACACAGCTCTACTTTCCATTTCTATGTATTTGACTACTTTAGATACCTTGTATAAGTAGAAGCACATAGTATTTGTCTGTTTGTGCCTGGATTATTTTGTTTAGCATAATGTCCTCTAGGTTCATCCGTGCTTGAGCATGTAACAGGATTTCCTGTCTCTTTTAAGGTTGAATGAAATTCACTGTACGTACATACCGTGTTTTGTTTATCCAGTCATCCAGGGATGGACACTTGAGCTGCTTCCGTCTCTTTGCTAGTGTGCATAATGCTGCTATGAACACGAGTGTGCAAATATCCACCATAGCTTTACATTGGGTGGATTCTGCCAGTGTGTATGACCATTCTGAAAGTGAATTTTTACCATGGCTTGTATTATTACATTTTCAGCATAACCATACCAAATGTCAGTGGCTCCTTAGGGCTGAGCATATACCTTGAGGCTCAGTGGCTGGCAGATACTAATCCCCTGTCCCATAATCCAGCCTCCTTTCTCTCCCCTACTTCTGTTTCCTACACATTTCAGGCAGAAGCTTTTGGAAGCATGTTTCCTCTCCATTCCCACCACTCTCACATCAGGATGATTGTCCTTGGTGATATAGAGTTGCAAGTGTTGTTGTGATGTGTATCATTTCATGTAAGTGATGAATTCAGATAGTATTGCTTTATTGTTAAAACAAGAAGAAGCTTGTTTTATTGCAGTAACCCATACTAAGAAGAGGGAGGCACCACGGAGATCCTCAGTGGCAAGTGGTTTCTGTCTTTTCCTACCAGTTCCCTACTGGGGCACATTGGATCAGGCAATGGAGATCGTTACCAGAGCTGCAGGGCTGTGGGCACAGACCTTGCCCATCATGGGCCTGAAGTTCTGCTGGTGAACAAGGACTGTTTTCCTTAAGTTCTCTTGGGTGCTTCTAAGTGTGTGGGAATAGTGGAAAGGGAAGGATAGGAGCCAAGGAGAGGAGTGGATGGGGAGATTTAGGTGATGTGTTTGCTTGTGGCTTAACCCCAGGCCCAGCTGTTCTACAGAAACAGCATCTATAGGCAGAGGTGGGATTCATGTTTAGATAGGCAAGTTGAGAAAAAAATAGCAATCATTTCCTGATTTTTTTTTAAATATTATCTATAAGAAAACATCAAAAATATGCTTCTCGGCTGGGTGCAGTGGCTCACACCTGTAATCCTATTACTCTGGGAAGCTGAGCCGGGGGTGGGGGGGGTCACTTGAGCCCAGGAGTTCTAGACCAGCCTGAGCAAGAGCGAGACTCCTTCTCTACAGAAAATAGAAAAATTAGCGGTGCGGTGGTGCACGCCTGTAATCCCAGTTATGTGGGAGGCTGAGGCAGGAGAACGGCTTGAGCCCAGGAGTTTGAGGTTGCACTGAGCTATGATGATGCCCCCGCACACTAGCGCAGGTGACACAGCAAAATCTTTATCTCAAAAAAAAAGAAAAAAGGATATTCTTCTTAAACAGCAACATTAACATTTTGGAGCGTGTACCCTAGACTGGTTTCTTGAGGCAGAAAACGGTCTTGAGCAACAGGGTCTGCAGAGGGCGCACATGGGAAGTGTAGTATGTTGAACCTTTGAGAGGCTCTGGAGCACAATGCGGAAGCTCCACTGTTTGACTTTGTAGGATACACCAGCTGGGTGGCATGTGCTCTGCGCAGGCAGTCAGCCTGCCCCTGAGGCCTCCTGATCCAGTATGTTTAGTGTTAGTGGCACTTTAGGCTTTAGAGAGCTGCTTGGAAACTGTTTTTCTTACTAGAATTTTTGTGTCTATTCCTCTGCTTGGCGTGGGAACCGGGAGGTGCTGAACCATGCAGCCAACCAGACCCCACCCGCAGGGCCACGGAGGCAGGTGGTTTAGTGCTCACAAGTCAACTTAATAATTAGAACGTTTGCTGGGAAACCCAGGGCCGACTATTTCTTGACAATCAGTGATGAGGAGGTTGGAAGACAGTTTTCTTGCATGTTATATGGGTCTGGAGAGTACCTCTTTCTGTGTGTGTGTCCAAAAGTTAGCATAATTGATAGAATACAATGAATCTCCCTTATAGTTACATTTATTTGCACATTAATCTGTAGGTAAATGAGGTTGGATAGTGGATGCTTAACTCGCTCAGGATTTTTATTTTAGTGCACTTTCACTTTAAATTGAAAATAAAAAGTAATACAGGCCAGGCGTGGTGGCACGTGCCTGCAGTCCCAGCTACTTGGGGGGGGCTGAGCTAGGAGGATTGCTAGCTCCCAGGAGTTCAAGACCACTCTGGGCAACATAGGGAGACCCTGTCTCTAATTTAAAAAAAAAAGTAGTACACAGTAGTAGGAGTGGTAGGAACAGGACTAATGACAGCCTGAGAGAGACCTTGTGTCATTGTAGTCATAGCAAGTCAGATCACTGCAAACGTGCAAGTAGATAGAAATGCACAGTGGCCTGAGGTTTTGGGCAGAGATGAGATCTGGAGATTATTCACAATGGAAGTTATTGATGAGCTATGGGAAGGGAAAAGAAATGGGTGCATGGGGTCAGCGTAGTAACTCTTGGAGAAAATACACAATTGACAGCCAAGGGTAGGAATGAGAAGAGACAAACAGAAAGGGCCACAGGAGAGTGAGGATGAACAGAGAGAGGGCACCACACCTGGAGCCCAGGTTGAGGGCCTTTCCATGGGTGCACAGCCATCAGCTCCAGAACTGGGCTCAGCCCTGGTACCTGTGGAACAATCACCTGGGGAGGTTGTAAAACATATACCTGAGACTGAGCACCATCCCAAAGCAATTTAATCCAGATATCTGCTGGTGGAGCTTGTTCAGATATTATATGTTTTAAAACCTTCATAAATGATTCTTAGGTCCATGCAGTGTTGAGAACTACTGGTCAAGAAGGAAGGAAAGAGAGGTCGTAACGAGTGTGCCAAGAAGCAGGTGCTTGGTCAGCTCTCTGTGTCATTTTCAACAGCATTGCGTAGCTAGAAGGAGGCCAGACTGTGGAGGGGTTAGGAAAGGACTGAATGAAAACCGTGGAGCCCACGAGGAACTTGGCAGGGAAAGGAAAGTGAGAGATGGAAGAGTGAGAGGAATAATAACAGCAAGGTCAACTAAGGGGTTTTGTTTTGTTTTGAGAGATAGTAATGTGCCACAGAAGCTGAGAGAGAGGAGGGAGAGAGAGAGAGAGAGAGAGAGAAGAGAGAGTAGAAAGAGTAGAGAGAGAGGATAATTGTAGCAAGTGGACTGAAACATGACCTAGAATTCCTGCAAAGGGAGGAGAGAGGGCATCTTCTTCCCTTAATGAATAGTATAGAGTGGGGTGTGGGGTACGTGGGGGCAGTAAAGGGACCCTTGCTGAGCCCACACTCCCCAGAGTGGTCTCCTTGTCCGTGGTGCAGGAGACGAGGCTGCCACTGAGACGGGGCTGGTGACTGAGGAGGATTTAAGCAGACAGGGAAACAGGTGCAATAGTTCCTGTGGGTCTCTGTTAGGAAGCCGAGGACACGTGCTTGAAGTGATGGCTAGCAGCACCGATGCTTCTCACGTTGGGCATGTCTGAACGAGCCAGCTTTGCAAAGATTTGTCTTCTGTCTGTCTCAGTGATCTGTGACCCAGCCATGGGAATGGGTAGAATGGATGATGACCATCTATTCCCGGTCTAGGCTGGGAATTGGCTTGTGGGGGTCAGTAGAATGTTGGGGCAGTGCAGGAGGCTGTAGAGGGGGTAGCTTCGGAATCATCATAAATCCTGAGCCTTGCAATGGGAA